>JAUMJL010000559.1:807500-812500 GCA_033558185.1 Dromococcyx pavoninus
GCAAAATCATCAGGGAATATGAGGTTTATGAAACTTTTAAAAGGCATACGTAGGCACTTGCCACCTGGCCTTATTTTATCCTTATATCTCCAAGACAACCATTATCATTAAACACCAAATAGGCATCGCTCTCGCAACTAGTACCTACTAATCTTTTATAATCAATTACTTCATGCAATTATGTTTGTTTGCTTCTAATTATAACTAATTATGCTTCTAAATATGTTCTTTAGATTACCAAGAGAATGAAAATAGGGGCAGAAGAAAGCAAGAATAGATTATGATTATTAAAAGAAAGGGAAACACACTAATTACTTAACAGGAATATTCATCAAACATCCATTTAAACTTCCAAGACTGAGCACTTCAAAATAAACACTCCTCACTTCACCCTCGACATACTTTGAACATAAAAGTTTAAAGTGAGTAATGCAAGTTTTGGAACACCTTCTGTCTTCCTCTGCTCAATAGAGAAAAAAAAGCTTTTAGTATATTAACATTTTCTGTACAGCCATCACATTTTTATGTATCTCTAACTACCTGCACAAATCAACTACTAAGCAAGATCATAAATAAGTATGAAAGTTCCCTTTTTTTTTCCAGACCAACATTAAGAAACTGTTTGGTGTACTCTTACCAAAAGCACTCTGGACATTTTTTCAATCCAGTATTTGTGCCATTTAGGTAAAAAACCCTGAAATGCAAGATGCTTCACACCTAGGAAAACAATCTTAAAAAACACCCTTAACCCTAGCAGATTCATCCAAAATTCCTGGGATGTTGCTCAAATTATTCTCCATGTTATGGGAACACAATGACATTGCTTATGGACTTTTGTCTCACATGTTCTGATAATAAAAAGATCTTTATCTACAGAAAATATAAAAGCAGCTTTTTGTAGAATCAGAAGCTGTCAATTCCCTATCAGAAAGAAACAATTAAAACTAGATACTGGTTAGGAAGGGCTGTGACCTGCTGAGAGCCCGAAGGCTTTGCTTCGCCCAGGACTCCACTCCTTGTGACTGCAGGTCAGCCCTACGCAAACAAAGCCTTAACAGAAATGTTACGGAGGAAATAATAGCCATTTCCAATGATAATACACAATTTTAGCACCTACGCTTGGCTGATTTAGGTGGTCGGCTAACATGTCAAACAGCCTGCCTTAGTTAGGTGAGCCTTTAATGGGTAACTGGCAGACTCTGGCAGCCTTATTTCTGTTTTAGATTTGGTTTGTCATTGGATATCCATTACCTGCCATTCATCTTTGATCTCTTTGGACAGGCCTGATCAAAAGATGTCATTTGACCTACTCCACTTGGCAGAAACTTGTATGACTCTCATAAAGGGGGCACCCCAGCTATAAATAAAATGACATTATTATTTTTCTGTCCTATCATGTAGAAGAGACAATTATGATAATGCAGTGTCTGTCACTTGGAGCCCAGCAAATTGCTAGCTCTCACGCAACTGTTTAGCTTTCTTATTTGTTTTTTGTCTGTTTTCCTCCATTTCAAGTTGAAAATAAAACAGAATTGAAATCACTAATGCTCTGCCTCACACTCTGACAGTCTCAGGGCTTCCTTTTATGGGACTGACGTGCAGATGTGGCCATCAGATTGTTTGTCAATGGTGGGTGGTGGTTAAGTGCTGTGTTGGCAACACATCCCAACAATGGAATCAGGTTTATACTTCATTTCCAGCTCCGCGCACGAGCTCTTGTCTGAACGCAGTGCGGGCAGACATTACGACAAACAGATAAAATCGCGGAGAGAGTTTATTGTATCTTTAATAAAGCAACAATAGAGGAAATGTACGAGCCCTTTCTCTACTGCCAGGGGCTCACGAGCGAGAGCGGGGTTCGGGAAAGGATGAGCAGCACGCCAACTATCAGGACGTTGATCGCCTTTTGGTATTTTTCCGAGCAGCACGTCTACCCCATTCCAATGGGTTCACGTCGCAAGCAAAGCGCGCTGCGTGCGTGGGCACACACAGAGGGAGCGGAGCACAGGCAAACTGCTTGGTCTGCTACCTCTGTGCCCACGTGAGTCCGCACACCCGAACAGAGCTAACGAGCTCCGCTTGGCCGACGGCCTGAACCTCTTTACAACCTCTTGGCTGAAGCTCCCCTCCCCACACGCAGCCTTCCACCAGCCAGCATTCACGACGTTCGCCTCTGCCTCCACCAGGGAGAGGCACACAGCGACGGTCAAAGCGCTGTGCCAGAGACAGAGGCTACAGCCACGGCCACCGCTGGCAGTGCCGCTGCCTCAGCGCCCAAGGTCCAACACCCCAGCGCCCGTTCTGCCTCCACAACAGCACAGAAACAGTCACAGAATTCATTCTCCGTTACGTCTCGCGCAATATGCGGCAGTTGGTCCATAAATCCACTACAAGCACTCACTATGGGGAGACTCTGCAAAACCAACACTGCTAGGGAGCAAAAACCACACGTACTGTCAACTTCCTTGAGTAGGAGAACAGGCACCTATGAGAGATGATACAAAAATCTAGGTACCTCCACCTGGTACTCGCTCTACTTGCTCTTACACAGGCGAGTGGCGCTGCTGCCAGTAAACAGATCTCTGACAGAGATGCTGAGAGAGAACTAAAACTGTTAAGGGCTTGTAAATACCGAATAGTTACTCCTCATTAATTATTTGTAATTAATTATTCATGATTAATTTGTGCCAGAACAGGAATGTTTTATTCTGAATTAATTTAATTCATTTCAAAATTGCTGCTTTAAATTCCCACCCTAACATAACGTGATATAATCTCTCTCTGTAGACAAGCCCTAAAATATTAAAAAAGCATTAAAAACAAAGGAAGAGCGGCGTGTTCTTTCACAGGAACGCACGCTGTCTGCCGCCTTTGCAATATACTTTGTCTCCTCATCAAAAAAAGCAACCTGGACACAATGGAGCCTCTCTGGTGGCCTAGAAAATGTTCACAATAAGGAAAATGGGGAAAAATGTCATGTATCAAAGTTGGGAGTGGCTTGAAACAGAAGGCCACAAACCTACAGCTCCCTGAAGATGGGTCCCACTATGCTACAAAGAGAGCAACTGAAAACAGCTCAGTTCTCCTTGAACATGGCTACACAGAGAAACTCAAGGGATCTGGATATCAGGAAGGAGCATCACCAAAGGAATACTGGAAACAAAAATAAAGAATTGGGATTGGAAGGTATTTTTTAAAGATGGAAAACACCTAGATCTTTTTCTCATGGAATTAAGAACACTACAAAGAAAGCAGATGGTAGGGCTCAATAAAATTCAAGTACATTTGGCAAGGAAGCCTTTTCCTGTTGCAATAGGGCACGTCTTTCTCCTAATGCATCACAAAATTGTGCCTTCAACATAGCACAAGTCCTTCAAGTACACTTCTTTATTACAAATTTTAGGTTCTTAATGACATACAGTGAAGAGAGGAAAGATGCACAGATCGCTAACTTCTCCCAGTGGAGTTTTTACTGCCCAGAAATCCTCAGCAGAGATAGGAGCCACAACAGGTAAGAAGCAAGTGTTGCTATGGAGTAACCTGGACAATTCTCACCTAATTCCTGCTTCTCAAACCAACCAAGGGTGTAGATTGCTTTTATAGAGAGAATCTTCTTAGAAGTTAACTCCACACTACACTCAGCAAGAAAAATAAAACACATGGAAACAAGAGTCCTTATTTTTCATCAGTGTTATCTCTTTTAGGATACAGTCCAAAAGCACACAAAGCATCTTATTTCTAGGGTCTAATCTCTAAAGGAGTCCTACCACGGGTCCCACCAACACTTTGTGAGCAGGGATTCAGGTCCAAACACTTCCAGGATTTTGTTTTCCCCGTGATAGATTTTCCTGACCCTCTTTTGAGAAGGCAGGTAAGTGAGCAATTCAACAGTGATCCTAAAGGAAAAATCTGGCCTTGGTGAATGGAGATTTCTCTTCTTGGCATGGAATAACCTACTAAGGTTTAAATATTATATAAAGGGGCATGGCTGAAAGAGAAAGCACCGCTTAGAAAACAAGTTGATCGGTTACATTAAAGAAAGGGAAGCAGCACAACGATGGCTCATCCCAGATACAAACTGCTGAGCTGATGGAGAAGCATCTTCAATAGGCACCAGTTCTGCAGAAGAGGATCAAAGGCAGTTCCTGCTCACCACTCTACCCTTGGACAAGGATGGACAACTGCCTGGTTTAACCCTATTCTATGAAGTCACTCCCTTCCTCTCTTTACTGCTCTGCCTTTTCAAAGGCAAAGAGAACATGTCCTCAGATCCGAACTGCACATCCATCTGCACTTCTCCAGCTAAGATTTATTTCTAACCAGTTACAGCTAGACTGCAGCAAGTGCCAACATTATTTCAGTGTAAGAATGCCCTATTTTGATTTAACATAATGCCAGTTGTACTATATTGCTATGAAAACCACCAGAGTTAAACTAGTTTAAAAACATGACTTTAGTTAAACCAACACACACTCATGTGCAGGCACCAAACCCTCCTTCATCGTCAAAGGTATCTCCCATCTGGCTCATTTAGCAACCTGCACTCTGCTTGGTTACAGCTGATGCCTTTGTGATTCGCACTCCCTCTCTCCAAAATTCCTACAGTATTTGGTGATCCTTGCCCCAATAAAATGGCCACTTTTCACAGGAAGAAACACAGAGAGCGTCTCTCCAAACAGACATCATTTCCTCCTTCTTCTGCTCCTCCCAGATTCTCCTGCAAACGCGTGGCCATCTCACAGCCTGCTCAAACCCCACAACAACCCATTTTCAGGCGACATCTGACTGTCCAATGGCTTTTTGACACCTAAGGTAGTGTCAAAGGCAAAATCTGAAATATGCCGTGATGCGTATGAGTTAAAATAACTAGTCTCAAAAAAATTTCTGGTAATCTTTCCAAGCAGGTACTTCACAGCACTCTATTTATTTGCCCTAAAATTTGGCTGATTCCTAAAAAAGACCATGAAATCATTCTTCAAATAAAGGCTGCTATCACCTGC
>JAUMJL010000559.1:817500-902500 GCA_033558185.1 Dromococcyx pavoninus
TTAGCCACTTTTGGAACTAAATATCTCTTTTTATTTTTTCGCAGAAGATACTTATTTTGGGTATTTTTAGTATCATGAATAATAGAATAAAAAAAATCCATTTTCTGCAACACCTTCTATTCTTCTTGTTCTTTTATTTAAAACAATGTAAAACAATTATGATAAAAGATGTATCAACATATAGAGCAATTATGTCATAAACCACCTTCTGCTCAGAAACTTAGCTGAAAGTTCATTCAATCAAGTATGTGAGCCTGCCAAATTAAGAAAATAAAAACTCTATTAACAAGAGCCCATTGTGAAAGGGAGGCACAAAACCTGCTAAATGCATAATCCTGGGAGCACAACTCAAATCCCTCCGACCTTCCTTGTACAGTATTTGGAGCCCTTTCTGGCCGAGCTACACCTCCGCGGTACCGACTGCAACACGTGTCCACACACACTCGTCACAACTACTGTTTTGTTTGTATTGGAACATTTGATCTAAAAATAGATGTGTTTTGTTCACAAACTAATGTTTGCCTTAAGGCAGAAAATAAGTAGTAACATGTCTGCAGAAATAATATGTTATTAACATGAAAAACAACAAGAAAAGTACCTCTTGTAAAACGCCCTGAAGAACAATGCTTGGCAACAGGCTGAGGAGCACTTGGTTTTCATAGGGTTTCTAAAAGTAACCAGTCATGCTGTCATTAAAGAAGCACCACTGAGAAAGCAGCAGAAATGTGCCCACAAATATTAGAGAAATTTATTTTTCAATCTTCTAAATAATCTTCTAAGGAAGGAACTGAGGATTTTTTTCTGAAAAAAAAACAACAACTGAAAAGAAGTCCCGAGTATTTGCAAGAATTTATACACCACTGTAGCACTAGAGCAAACTTAAAACCAAATGAAAAATGTAAACTAGAAAACTCAACAATTTTGGATTACCAGCATCACGGCACATACTGAACTGCACGATGTATGAATTCATCTGCAGGGGCAAGGGGTCACTAACTTAGCACACACGCCGTGCCACGAGGAATAAAGGCTGTGTAATCTGTGAATTCCAAATTCCCTTCCTTATCTTGGTGTGAATCACAATCTGCTTGATAGAAAATGAGTATCAGCCTTCCATAATGTACCTTGATAGGAGAGGAAGAGGTTTTATGTGTGCGCTGCCCAACAGAAAACTGCAGGGATGAACTGCAGCTATTTGTGTGAAATACATACCTTAATATAACACACAAAATAGCCTTATTTGGAAAATGGCATGAAATTTTAGACAGGAGAAGCCAATGCTTTCAGAAAAATCAGAAATGTGTTGCAATCCAGACACGCCTGTGTCTTCCTACAGCCTGCCTTTGTAAAACCCTATTTAAGGACTTTTTAAAAGCATGGCCCGGGATATTTTTGCTACTTTACATTAAAACAGGAAGAGATATTTAGTATTATTTGGATTTGAATACAAGTGGAAGGAATCTGGAGACAGCAGAGTATTGATATCACCTCTCCCTGAAAACCCCACCTGGAGCCAGCAGAGCACTCATGTAAACACTTGTTTACAGGTTTTTAACCCATCTCCACACACCTCACAGAAGTCCTCAAGGCAAGCCATGGCTCTCCTGGCCCTGCTGACCGAGGGGAGGGCAGAGCCCTGTTCCTGGGTGAACAGCTGGGGCTGCAACTGGAGAGGCACGAGCGGCCCCAGCGCTGGGGAGCGATCACCAGTCGCCTCCAACGGCTCCTTCCCACCACCCCAACAGCCACAGAGCTGCTGGCGGGACCTGAACCTACAGGAGTCTCTCCCATTCACCATGTCCAGACACCAAACCCACCCTAATGGTCAAAAAAGGGAATTCAGGACATGGGGACCTATGAACACCTGGATTTGGACAGGCTGGATCAATGGGCTGAGGCCAACAGGATGGGATTCAACAAGGCTACGTGTCAGGTCCTGCACTTGTGTTACAACAACTGCATGCAACGCTCCAGGCTTTGGGAAGAGTGGTTGAAAAGCTGCCCCAGCAGTGGCCCAGGTGGGCAAGAGGCCACCAGCATCCTGGCTTGGATCAGCCATGGAGTGGCCAGCAGGAGCAGGGAAGGGATTGTCCCCATGTAATTGGATTGGGTGAGGCTACACCTCAAATCTCACATTCAGTTTTGTGCCCCTCACTACAAGAAAGACATTTGAAGGGCTGAAGCATGTCCAGAGGAGGGCAACAAGGCTAGGGAAGAGGCTGGAGTTGTGGGGAGCAGCTGAGGGAACTGGGGTTGTTTATTAGTCTGGAGAAGAAGAGGCTGAGGGGAGACCTCATCACTCTCTGCAGCTCCTTGAAAGGAGGTTGTAGCGAGCTGGGTGTTGGTCTCTTCTCTCCAGTAACAAATGATAGGTTAAGAGGAAATGGCCTCAAGTTGCACCAGGGGAGGAGGTTAAGAAAAATTTCTTCATGGAAAGGGTTGTCAGGCCCTGGAAGAGGCTGCCCAGGGAAGTGGTTGAGTCACCCATCCCTGGAGGTGGAAATAGTTTAGTGGTGACCTTGGCAGTGTTAGGTTAAGGGTTGGACTTGATGATTTTAAAGGTTTTTTTCCAACCTAAACAATTCTGTGACTCTATGGACACACATTCAGGTGGTGTTCACAAGCCTGGCCAGGTGCCTGTTACACTGGTGCAACTTTCCGTGGAGCTGGTGCAAGTCTGAAGCAGGGAAGGAGAGCAGGATGAGGCACAAACCCATGTACTGTTGATCTAAGTAACTCCAGGAGCCCTTCACAGCTATTAAAGTCCATCACATACAACACTAACAAGAGCAAATAGCCAGGCAACCTACGTGACTATATCTTGATACATCACACAATAGTTTCATTTAGCATAATGCAATACATTACAAAGGCAGCACAGAAGTTAACATTAGTCAACAACATAATGGACAGATAAGTGTCTCGCCATGGTTAAGAACATACCCAGGTTCCATTATCAGCTCTATTTTTAGCCCCCCCTTTGCTCCCTCTCCTCAAATTGTATGAGTAGCAAAATCGGTCTGCTTGAAAATACTAGGCTTAAGTCAAAGGAAAAAAAGCTTTGGAGGAAAATGGAAATGGAAAAATGTTTCATGTAAAAAAAATGGACAACTTATTTTAAATTAGACATCACTCCGGGTTCTTCAATAAAACTGTAAGGACACCAGAGGAAGGAACAATTTTCTGTTTGATACCCGCTGTAATTCACCCTGGGTTCATCCCTTGGAGGAGAAGTTTTTCCTTATTTGATACTGAAAAAGTCTGCTTTTTGGCTGCTGAAAGGTCCTATCTTCTGGCCTCAGCTTTTAGCATTCTCTGAGTCCTGACCACCACTCGGGCATCAAGCATCTTGCAAAATTACAGGCAACTGCTTTTTCCCTGCTACCAAATACTCAAGTTACTCTTGGGGTCATGGAAAGTTAACAGATGCACAGATCTACTTCATAGAAGTTTCTCAACCAAAGCCACCCCTGTATGTTACCAATTTGGCCAACTCCATTCCAAAGTTTCCTCAAGATACCAAGGTAACCACGTGGTAATTCTCACAATGAATGAAGGCACAATAATGTTCAATGTATCAGTCTAGTTTTAAAAAGCATAAACACAAAAATACATAGTTCCACAGAGGTTGAAAATTTGTTGAATCCTTTTCTTTTTTTTTTTTTTTTAAATTTAACACTTTTTAAATTTTTAAATGAGCTACTGGGAGAGGAAAAAGTGAAAAACATTTTTCAAGGGCATTAAAATTAAGAAAAGGAGCTTTTAAAACTATGAAAATAACTGAAAGAGGCTTTAAATGCAGAAAGGAGATGGATGTTTAACTGCGACACTTGTTATGTGTCCTCGCCAGAAAGCCCGAATTGTGAAAAACTTGGATTAAAAAAAATGAATAGTTTTTCCATTACGGTAGTCAGAAATCCAAGAAAGCCCTACCACAGAGTTTGTGTGTTGTAATGAGAGCCAGGATTCCCAAGTTTATCCCAAGCTCTGATTTGCTGTATGGCTTCACCCAACCCATTTCATCCCTTCCACCTTTGCTGTGTCTGTAATCACTGCAGTAGCCAATAAGCTCCATTACACACCTTTGGGTCAAGTTCCTTGTAGGTTTAAAAGCAGCTCCACTGATTTTAATGGAATTGCATACTAATGCAGAATTTGGCTTTCATATTGAGATGTTATAATTAATTAATGCTTAAGAAATTCTTTGCAATCATCTGTAGTAATAAGCTACACAAGTGCAGTTATTGTTGACATGCTGAAAGTGCCCAGGAAAAAAAATAAATCAGTATACGGCGTGCTTAGTGTGCAGGTGGGCTCTTCATGCCAAAAGAGCATGTGACCACGGGGACATACCCTGCATATCCTCCTACAGTGGAAATGCTGGTCTTTACTAACTCAACACTGCCACTTTGTCAGGTTTTGTCATGCCAATACCCCTGAAAGAGTGGAAGATGGCCCTGCCCATGGGATCTGGGTTGGATGGGACCTTAAAGACCATCCAGTTAAGGTGCCATCCAACCGAAATCATTCTATGATTCTGTGATATGATTTTATGGTTTCAGTTTTTAACAGAAACACTCTGATTTCAGCCTATTTCATTCCATTCCTTGTAAGGAATGCAGGAGAAACAACACCCTGTGCTGTGGGTCAGGGTCAGCTTTCTCCACCACAAAGTGGAGGGTGTGACAAGAACGAGAGCGTCTGTCGGGTCCCCATCCTGGCCAACCCCTGCCACTCCAAGCAGGGCCGTGACAGCAATGAGTAGTGAGTTTGTAGTGCCAGGCTTACACAAGCCAAGCCTTTTTGTTTAAAATAAAATTACCTTCCACACCTTACTCAAACAATGTGGACAGCAAGAACCAAAACATGACGGTTTATAAAAATCAAGCTCCCTTTTTATAAACTGCATGAATATAATCATTCAGCTAAACTAGTAAACCTCACCTTTATTTGTATAATTTTAAAGACTGTTTTTTTCCTTTGAAGTTGGGATTTACAATGGTCCTTGCAAGTTAAGTGCTCCATGCATAGTGAAACTAAAATGAGATTTGAGTACAAAAATCCTTTAGAATTGGCTAAAAGAAAATTATAGCAGGGATTTTCAAATTGTCTTCTACCAACACTCAGCCAAGAGCTTTATGGCCAGGTAGTGAACTGAACGTGCCACAAAACCCTGTTGGAATTTGCTGAGGCAACAGGCACTGTCATACTGTTCTACCTAAGCTTACAATGTGATGTTATATAAACTGGTTTATGGTTCATAAGTAAGAAAAAGGGTCAGTATTTTCAGAAAATTAAATAACATGGACAAAATTAGCCCGCGAGCTCTGCAAGGTCTGCACCCTTACTCACTTTTGAATTGTATTTAGGGCAAGGGGACCCTGGTTCTGAGCAGGGTCTCTCATTACCACTGCAACGAACGTAAAGAATAAAGGGAATTTCAGACATAAAGAACTGCAATAATATCCCCACACTCTATCAAGACACAGGACATCACAGGAAACATGAGAACTAATGCAGAAATGTTAAGTGCTGTCAGATTCTGTGCATAGTCCTTCTATGTATGGTCCACTCCCTTATCACACAGCATTACTCAAACAGCATCAATTACATCTATTTTAGACATTGCAGGTTCTAAGAAAACTCGAGATATAGGGAAAAGGGAAGAAGTTTAATAAACAAGGGTTATAGTTGCTGTTGGTGGAAAGTACGTTGTACTGTTCGTTTAAAAAGTAAGTCTCTGGGAGTATGCAAAGAATGATCCCAGATAAATGAGCTGATTCTGATAGTTTAGTGTAAGAGACAGGAAAGAAATCACAATTTTATGGGAATATTTATCTCACAGTGACGGTTAAAACAAATGCTGAATGAGATGTCCCTAAATGTTAAACAAACATCATCAATTAGTTGATTAAAAAAGTAAGAATAATTAAATAAATCACAATTCCTGAAAATTCGTTGTCAAAAAATATAGTGTCCAGTTACCCACTGTGCTATGAGCTGTATAGGAAACCCTGTTCTGTTGTTTGCCTGGCAGTGGCTGCCTGTGAGTATTGCAGCAGTGACCTCTCCTTTCATAAGCATCCCTCCATACCTGTGACAACAGCAAGTTCAGAAAGAGCACTGCAGCACAAATTAAGTACCCACAATTAAACTATTTATGCTGTGAGACAAAATCACTGCATAAAGAAAGTAAAAACTCTGGTATACGGAAGAAAATAATCCTAAATAGCCTTGTCCCTGTGAAATGCACACCCCATAATGTAACAATTTTATAGGGATATCTTACACGTTAAGATCCATTGTCGGAAACAGAATTAGAAGAAACTTTCAAAGCAGAGACAAATGTGAAATGTAATTTTTTCTTACACTACTATCCCTGTTTTGAAAGGAGTTCAAAAATACTCCGCAGCACAAAGGGAGCCAAAATAGTGTCAGTGTATCCTTCTAGAAAGATTAACCTGCAACATATCCCTGTGTCTGAAATCAAACATCTGCATTATTTGATCTAATGCTATTAATAAACATGAAAGCTCTGGCACCTGTGAGAGAGTGAAAAATGGAACACAGAAGTATCTTTTAATTAAATATATTAATGGTAAATAGCACTTCAGCAAGGGAGTTTTATTTTATATTTTTAATTTGGCTGTAGACTAAACATAAACCCAAATAACTTTCAATTATTTCAGTATACATTGAGATAACTTTTCTGGTTTATTTGTTTACCAACTTTCTTGTTCCCTGAGGTCCCAGCTCTCTGGTGGAGCAGCCAGCAATGCTCCGGAGGAGGAGGGGAAAGGGGATCAGCAAGGCAGCACCTCAACGGCACAGCCCAGTGAGCCCTCTGCGCATCCCATTCTGGAAACACAGGGCACAGCCGGAGACCCCTGGGTTTGTGACACTGCACCGGCCAGGGCAAGGAGCCAGACACCACGCAGCCCTTTTCCCAGGGGTGACCTTGCAGCAGGGACAGGCAATGACAATGTGCTGACAACTGCCACTTGCAGCTTCTCTTGGGTGCTGCTCTACCTCCACCTCCGAGGCTCCTGCGCCGGGAGGCTGCATCCAGAAATTCAGTGCTCGGGAATGATTTCTCCCAGAGTTGTGTACTCTTCCCACAGCTTTCGGTAAGAGGGAGAAAAGCCACTCTTAATTCAAAATAAAAATTCTGTATTAACTGGCCACCAAGCATATTCTCTTAAAGAAACCTGGGTTTTAAAGAGATGGAGAATACAGAGCTGGCTGGGATGAGAATGTTCGGCTCTGCTTGACCGTTTAACTGATTTACTGATCCACCCAATGAAAAAACCTGAGTTCATTTAATGAAACGTATGTTTTTGATTAACAATCAAGCAAAGGCTAAAATTAAAATGAAAAATGAGGAGAACATTAACAATAAGAATTTTCAAGAGAGGAAAATGCTGGGTGAAGCAGTCACGTACTGGAAAGGCAGGAAATCGGTGGTTTAATTTCTTGGATTGTGCGTGTTCAGATCTCACACAGCCTGAGCTATATTTTCCAACAACAAGCTGATACATTTTCTGTCTGATCATTATGGATTTTGACAACGTCATTTTGGAACCTTGGTTACTAAGATATCAATAATTAAATGCTTTCACACTTTGCTCTTGTGGATACTGGCAACTTATCTTTGTCCTCTGAAGAAGCTAATGGTGTAATGGGCAGAACATCAAGAATAATTAAGGAAAATGCTGGTATAAGGTCCATCAGAAAAAATACAACTTTGTTCTGAGCCCCTACTTGATACCTCACATCCTGCACTTAGTTTCAAATTTAGAGAAAGTTATTTCAGTCTGGTACCTCTTAACTGGGTTTTGTCTGTGTTTAGAGAAAGAAGTACACGCTGTAATTAATGATTTAATAGCCTCTATGTGTACTCTCATGTTCTAGTTAAAAGAATAACCGGCTGAAACAGCAGTAGCCCATTACAAGAAGCATCCCTCTCCTTTTGTTTCTCCCTGTAGAAATGCTCCCTGTAACACAGCACTGCTGAAAGTCACAAGCCTTGATTCGCAGGAAAGATACTGCAACCCAGTGACATCTCAGAGAGGAGGGGTGGGAGAGGGAGAATTAATTTTAAAGAGCACAAAGTCTATTTTATACCGGTGTACGTAATTTTCCCTAACTGGGGAACTCGTACAGGGAAACTCCGAGAGGTGAACAGTCCCTTCCCCGGGGGTATTTGATACACAAGGAGGGAGCAAGAATTTAAAGAGCATGTAAAAAGACAACTTCATTACAAAACTACTAATATCTTGATGCTGTCACTGTGAGAAACCAAGGCAGAACAGATTCATTTGGCTGAGCAGTGGATGCAGCTTTATACGAATGATTAATACTTGGCAAACCCCCTCGACTTGGCTCGTCACCAGCAAACTCGCTATACTTCCTTCCCAGCCCTCCATTGTATTGTACATAACGACAGCCTGGGTTCCAAGAGGAGATGAAGCTCCTGTGTCCTCATCAAACGCAAGGAAACCTCACAACAAGGAGCCTGAACCACCAGCTTAGCTGCGGCAGTGAAGGACAACTCGACTCTGCAGCAGATGTCTAACCCTGCACCAAAACTCCACAAGAATCTCTGTCCCGTTCTCATACTGTGCTGAGGATTAAAATACAGCATCAGAATGGTCAAAAAGCACAGACTTTTTAAATTTTTTTTTTTTAAAGCAAAACACCCCAGGGAATATATTGTCAATGCCATATAGCACTGCTTTTACATCACCCCGGGAAAGGCCCAAGCATCACTACATCATTAAGCAAGAGATAAACACGACTGTCCAGGAATATTCCTGGGGAGGGCAAGTTCTCAGGTACAGAATTACAGTACTCAAATCCTAGAAGTGAGGAACAGACATAGGAAAATAAGTTGAGCCAAGGACAAGATGGGTAACTGGGATGCTTTTCCTCTGCCCTGCTCTTGCTGATACCCAGAGCCAGTCCAGAGGCGCCGAGAGGCACCATGTCCCCCAGAACTGGAAAAACATCCCTAACCCCTACTCTATGCAGGCGGAAATCAGCAAACAAAATGTTGCCTGATCAATGGAGAGGGAGTCCCTTCCAGACCAGCAGCTGCACGTTGTTGCATATCCTTCTTTTTAAAATGCATAATCCTATAATTATTTACACAGAAATACTTCTCCATTCCCGTACCTAACAATTCAATGTTCAAGTTGGTGACAAAGTTCTTACAAAAACCATATCGGCTTCACAAATGTTTATCTTTAATCTACAAATAACTACATTTGGAGAAAATGAAATGCTTGCCTTTTCATCATTAAATTATGCAAGACTTGCAATCTTCATGAGTAAATTTGTTGCAATGAAAATGGACATCTTGGTATGAATTACAAAGGACTGGAAAATCTGAAGGAGAAATAAGCCACCAAAAAAAACTATGGGAAGAAATATTACAGGAACCAGTACGTCAACCCTAATTGTGTAATTACTTTTTGGCTTGGTCATATAAGCTAGAAGCAAGAAACAAGAGACAATGGTAATTTCTTACTGCTGAAATGAAGGTGTCAAGCTGTCTTGTATGCTCTGGGTGCTCTAAGCTAAAGTTTACATTTATATCATATTACTTCAATTACAATCTTAAAAGGTATTTGAATACTTCAACTGCATTAGGCCAGTAGTCGTGAATGTTAAATGCAAACCCACTACCAGTGGTCTGTGTAAATGCGTTCTCATGTGTGCACTTGTGCTGCAACTTTACTGCAGAGATTGCTTGTTTGAAAAAGAAAACTTGGGGTTTTTTTAAATTCTGTAATTGTATTTTCATTCCTGAGGAATCTAAAAGATTCCCAAACATCACTCAGTTAACATCTGCAGCAGCATGAAATGCAGAGAAACACAGGAATACTTCTGGACCTGATCCTAGCAGCCTGACTCACGGTACTCTAATCCCACAATAATCTCATTTATAAAACACTACACACTGTAAACATGCGGAATTCTGCCTGTCCTGCAGCTTGTCCAGATTCAGAGGGGAGGAGAACTGCATGGTTCAAGGGCAGCTCTGCGCTCTCTCTGCCGCTGAATTCCAGCCCGCGCTCCCTCTCCACCCCGTGTCCCATGCCCACACCATCTGACCCAAGCAGGCACCAGCTGTCTTCCTCCAAAGCAGCCCAAAGCAGCCTTTTTGCTCCTGCACATTATCACCACTTTATTTTATAACATTTATTTTCATTTCTCCAATTTGTCTCCAGTGGCATTGACTCTGGGCACAGGACTGACAGATGAGCGTGTGAGCGGAGCAAAGTTGGTTCTTTGGTCAACAGACAGAAATTAGTGGAACAAATATGTAAATAATTACAATAATTACAGTAAATAATTAGAATAGAGGGTGGCAGGGGAACAAATGTGAAAACCAGAAACTAAGCCTATATAGAGCTGCCAGTTGGGTGCAAGTTCCAAACTGCACACAGGTGTTGTGATCAGCCTCAACCAAACAACAAAACTGCTGTTCTAAACCACATAGTCACAGACTTTATAGGTACCACACAGGTTTCTACAACTCATTTTAGAAATGTTTTTAACCATTTTGATGAGACTATTGTCAAAATGCCATTTTTTAGGAGAAAAAAATTGCTATAAATAACGTACTACAAAATTACTTACTATATATACACACAAATGCTACGGGTAATTAATATCAAAGATACTTATGAGTCTAAAAAAGTTCACATGATTTGTTTGGACTGCTTATTAACTGACTTGGGCTTCAAGTGCCATAATTGGGGGGGGTTTATGGGAAGAAGTAGAAACCTTGCCCATGATGCAGCAATTACTGAAATGTGAAGTATTCAAATGTCTTTATAAGATGGAATATTGAGATTATTATTATAATGGCAAATTAGCAAGTTCACTTTTTAGTAAGTTGCACAGGTACCCAATAAAGATTCTGTTACAAAACACTGCACACATGTGTACATGCAAGCTATTTCTCTCTGTGTCTAAACAGATAGTTCATTCTTCACTGCATATAAATTCTTCTTCTCGCTATATGCATACATAAAGTATAGGAGAATACTTTTATATGTTGGCCATGAAGTGTAATTTTCAGAGGAGGAAGCCCCGTTGTTCAGCAATCAAGTAAGCAGTCTCCATGCAGCTGGTGAGGTAACTAATAAATGGAAGTCACACTATTTGTCTGCAAAATATATGTTTAATTGAATATACTGAGAAGTAGAATTTTAAAGAATTTCAGGACAAATATTTTCCTGAAATTGTCTTAAATTCAATCGTAACAGTATGCCATAAATAACTGAAAAATATTTATATTTAATAAAAATATGACTTGTGATTTTCTGCATGTATCTAGAAAAATAATCCTATTTATGTGTATATATATATATATGGTATGCAAAATCCTTTCCTCTTTTATTTTACAGCTATGTGATTAAACATAGCTTTGTGTACAGAATAAGGCCAGCTTTTAAACTGAGACTCAGATGCAACCCCGGACATGAGCAGAAGCCATAGCCAGGAGATCCGCAACAATTTTGGCTCATTTTTACCCAGCTTCCTCGATCCCTATATAGGATGTGAGTAATTGTGACCACTATAACATCAGCCACTTTGGCTTTCCTTAGACTTTTTCCTCCTTTTCTGTTTCCCGAAAAATTTGATGAGGATTTTTGATTGTTTGGTTTCTTCCCTTTTTAATTTAGAATAATTTGATTGCTATGAGGATTCTCTTTTCTTTGCAGCTGTTTAACCCCCACTTCAGTTTCTAAATTGTAAAACTTAAAAAAAGAGACCCCTTCCTTCAACAACTTAAAACACAAGTTCCTTTTTCTTAAACTGCCCTTATCTGACATTGAATGACTGATGATAAAGAACACTGCCAAACCAGGGCAAAGGCTACGCATATATAGCGAAACAAAAAGTTGAATTATAAACCCCACCTCAAAAGGAGCACCTACAGTTACAGTTCAGTTACAAAGCTGCACACATAAGTGTTACTGCTCTAAATTCTCTCATGAGGCAAGGTATATTCTCCCCTCTCCTCATTTTATGGGTTGAAAACCAAGATACACAAAACTCAGTGACTTTCCTTCCAAGAAAAATCTGGGATTCCTAATGCACAGCATTACATTTCTACACCTCTTTTTCTTTAACCAGAACTGCTGCCAGGACCAAAAAGACGTTAAAATAGGAAAGTTCAAGATCGTAACAATTACTACAAAACCTGGAAAGCACAGATATTCCAAGTCTTGCTTCTACTGCCAAGCTCTAGCCAGGAATTCCACACACACGGGAGCCTGGCTGATTCCGGCTGTCTTTGGCAATGGAAGGCTCAAATGGCAACAAGTACAACCGCATGGATACAGATGGGGATTCCCTCTTCCTGATTCCTTCAGTACCGTGGGATAAATAAAACCCTGTTTAATACTAAAATTGTACCTCTCTAAGTAGTTTTATGCTACCACAGGAAAAAAGAAAGCAAAACATTACACCAACGTTTCCTCTGATCCCAACCTCCTCTGGCTGGCATTAACTGACCCACAAATGTGTAGTTATGCTGTGCTGAAAACTGTATTTTCTGGACACATAACAGGGGTAAGAAAGCCCTGAAGTGCATTTTTTTTTAATTAATATTAATGCCAGCAAAAAGTTCAAAAGGCAACTGTGAAGGAACTGTATTTTATTGAGTACCAGTACTCTCACACACGTCATAAAATATATGTTGGACAACCATTACTTCAGCTCATAGACTTATGCCCAATTACGAATATATCCAATTCCAGGAACCTAATCTGTCACTGCAATACTTTTCTTCCAAGAAAAAAAAAGTACACCTATATATATATATAAATTTAGGTCTTCTTGAACCATACGCTCCTTCTAGTTTTGATGCCTGTATTCAGCTCTGTGTTTTCAAGTTTTGAATCCATTAAAGGCACATATAATAAATAAATATATTACTACGTGGAGTAAGAAGTTCTAGCTGAACTTCAAAATACCAGCGTTTACCAGATGCTTTTAACTGAAGGCAGGATTTGTGATTATTTTTAATAAGCAGGCCCAAAAAACAGGAGAAGCTGCATATCAAAGAATGTATTTATGACAATGTGTTAACATAAATAGTTTGGACATACATATCTTTTAAAACGCGTGCCTGCTCTCAGGCAAAGCAAAATAATACAGCATTCCAAATAGCAGAGAATTCCGTAACAATCTAAACCAGCATCCTCATAAGAGGATTTTATAATGGAGTTGCTGACAGACTTGAGATGCCATCGAGGGCACGGCCACAACAAAGCTTTAAGGGAATAGTTGTTCAAAATATTCTCATGTTATACAATTTGTGGGGTTGGGTTCACTGACAAATTAAAGACAGCATTTTTTGATTTTTCATAATAGCTTGTTCATCTTTTTTCCGCTTATGTCACCAATATTTCACATCTTCATTGATCTTATTTTTAATGCAATTTCCACACATACAAGCACCAAAAGATAATAATGATAGTAATACTAAACAGTGTGGTGTGGCTAAAATGCAGCTTCAAACTTCAAGGCTGCAGCTGTAATTTATGTTTTCTGTCTTTGCTTTCCATGTTTTGTCATAACGAACAGAAGTAAAAAAAACTCTGATGAAGACGTGTTTTGAGAAAATCTATTTGCACAGAGACAAAAAAAATACTAGTAGTTTTAGGAGTTCTGGTTTGCTTTGGTGTTACCCACCCCACCACTACTACAGGAATCAAGTGCAACGCAGCCAGCACCCAACTGCCTATGAACACTCAGATTGTCTCTAGTAAACAGCAATTTTTACTAGTTTTAGCAGAATTCCCATTTTGGACAGCAATATAGGAAAACCAGCAACCAAAGGGAAACAGCAATGGGGAAAATTACAGATTAACTAGGGATCTTCTGCTGAACTTTACTTGCAGAAATGGGAAACAACCTTGACACTTATAAACACGATCCTCCTCCTATTTTCTTCAGAGCCACTTGGAACATTTTTTTCATCCAGAAGAATGCGTGAAGCCCACAGATTCAGTACAAAACTATCTCCAGAAGATAAGGCCATCTGTAGTGTTCTACTGCTGCAGTCTAAACACCGGGAGACAGGCCCCGCGCCCCCCGTTTTCAGGGGGAGCAGACAACGTGTGCCTCCTGACAACACCATCGTTACAAACTTTATTATTACATTTGGTATTTCACGAGATGTCTGGCAGCCGATTGCAGAGACACTGCATCGCGTATAGCTCTCCCACACGATTCACAGATATTTACTGAATTCCAGTATAACCTAACCTGTTAATGCTTCTGGAATGTATAAACACTGTTAACTGTAAATTCTCTGCACCAACATTTCAGAAATAACCATTAAAGAAGTTGGTTGCTAACTCTTGGGGAAGATTTTTGATTTATTGAATAAAGTATCATCATGGGATGAATATCAAGATCACATTTTTAGGGAGACATGACATATCATCCATAACAAGATGTAATTTTGTACTAAAAGAGTAAGGATAAAGAGAGTGTTTTAGAATAGAATCAATGGCCACATTTACACAATGCTTTTACCTATCAATCCAGACACTTGATTGTGATAATATTATCTACTTATAACTTAATATTATTCTGAATATTAACAAAAGTTTCTTGGCAACACTTTAATAATTGTCTAATTATTCCAAAACAAATCTAGATATTCCACCTGATTGAACACCATCGAACAAGATGTCCATTCCTGATCAGGCTATTAGCATTACATTACAGCCCTCTTGAGAAAAACAGCTGCTTGGCACCTACTCCCAAATCTTTAAAGGTTCTTAAGCACTTAAACATGCACAAAAGTGTATTACTTGACAAGATGAGAACCCAACCAAGAGGCGTCTACCAGAATCTGTCTGCATCTACATGACATCAACAATGAGCAGAAGCCCACATAAAGTTACCAGGTAACACAGGTAAAATTCTGTACCTTGAGCTGTCGCTAGAGGTTTTGCAGAAAGCCCAAGAAAGTCAGAGTCAGTGAAAGAATCACGTTTGAGTTCAATGGGCTTTGGACAGGGTCTTAACGAGCGCAAACATTGGAAGCATCACTCCCTATGGCTGACTCCAAAGGGCAATCCACAGCAGTACAGGTTGTTCCAAACCTTTGCTTCAAGCTATCAACAACCAAGTCAGTCTGTAGAATACCTGAAAGTGAACTAACTCATAGGAAGCTCCATAGACCACTCTAATCTCCAGCTGCAGTAAGGACACCTGAAGACACTGTGTTGTCCACGAATGTCTGCCAGGAAGGGCATGGATGCAGTCAGCTGAACTGGAGAAGGACTGGACAGCCTCTTTGAGGTTCCCTCCACATTTATGTCCTACCATTCTGCGACACGCAAACAGACCCAGGAAAGAAACTGAAGTTCTTCAGCCCATCCAATTTAAGTTCCTTTTTCCTACCCACAGCCCTAGACTACTTGACCTACCTTAACAGCCATTGCTGTTAGTTGTTAATACCTGTATGTAGCATGACATGCATTTGCTCCAGCTAAACAGTTCTCAGAAATGGTCCATTGCATATGGGTGTGTGAGATTCATCAGAAAGTTCTTCCCCATATGGGCTGGATGGAGCCATGATGGCAATGAGAAGTTTGGCAGTAACAGAGCAGTGCCACCCGCTAGGTAACTCACCACCCCAAGGAGCCGAGGGCAGGGGAAGCGAGGGCAGGGGAAGGAAGGGGGAGATGAAAGGCCCTTTTACTTTCATACCCTGATAAACACAACCCTGAAGAACCCTGAAATACAACTGTCTTTCTATCTGGTCCTCAGCTCCTTAAACTGAAAAACGGCACCACTGATATCCAGATAAAATACTGCCGTAGACCCAAGGAAGAATCAAACAACTCCTTTCTCAGTGCAGGTGCATCCCACATTGATACATCCAAGATCCCAACTGTAAGACTGAAAATTCCTTAGGTTAGGAAATTGCCATTTTAATGTTTTGGAAAAGGTCTTGTCTGGAAAGTAGAGAGCACATTAGCAATCTGAGACTTCAGTAATCACTTCCATAATCACAATTTTTAAACACAAAAAAACCCCATAGAGATTTCTCTGACGGTTGCAAACAGCAAAATCTGGGGGCTCCAGAGCATTAATATTATTACAGGTTTGTACTACTGCTGCTGAGAAGACCCACTTATGGATTAGCACTCCATTATGTTGGGCAGGACACAAACATAAACACGCAGACACTTCTACTTCGGCAATGTAACCAAACCACTTTACATAAAGTTGATACCGTAACCTAAGCATATTCTCCCAGTCCTTAGTATGAAGCACACCAGTCACTTTATCACAAATCTTATTTTGCTTCTTTTTATCCACATTCAATAAATCAACTTTACAAAATGTCTGTAGTGTCTACAAAAATAGTCTTCATTTTACCCTAATGCAAACAAATAGGTTTGTTAACTAAAACCCGCTCCCAGTGAATGCCGAGTCACAAAAGATATTGTCCTTTGAGCAACGTTAAACTCTTCGCTTCTTCACGACCGAGCACAAGTTTCCAAAGGACGATAACTTTGTTTTGTAATTTGTTTATTGCTTAATCATGAAGACCAGATTGAGCGTTTGAGTCACACCATTTTGCGTCGCACACTCCTACAACAAGAATGTGCTGTAAAATTTTATTTCTCTTTCCTTCATTCAGCTTGCCGCTCGCTCGTCCTCCTGCTTATTCAGCTCAGCGCCTCGCAAGGAAACGCAATCACACAGCAAGATTTCACTGCTGCCCGAATATTTTATACAGAAAACATATAAGCACAAGGAAATAATGCACCGCTCTTCTCATATATTACATCAGAGCATTTGCTAACTAATATAGATAGGAAGCATTTTATAGCAGGCCCAGAGCAAAAACAAAGGAAGACAAGGTATCCTGGGTAAATGATACATTTCAGCATATAAAAAACCACTCACTCTTTGCTGTTTCAGATTCTACCTTCTACTTTTCAAATATTCTTTCAATAACATTTGCAACAAGCCCAGCCCAGTTAACCCACGTAGTTTATGTCTCTCCACTTTACTCATAAAGTTAAGGCAGTGACCAGAATTGCATTCTTACGCACAAACCCTCTAATTAAATTAATATGTCAATTGCAAGGGAATTTGAGGGTTAACTAAGAAGCAAAGCATGAGTTTAACTCAAACAACAGCAGAGGATACATGGAATTTTGAAGGTAAGTGAATGAGAGTGCCATATGAATTCAGATATTTCTCTTCTGGGAACCACACAGCGGTCCAGACATCGACCTATCAGTTTTTTCTTCTCCATGGCACGAGTCCTTCCTCTCCCTTCTCCTGAAGGCATTTCCACTCATGCTTCTTTCTACACAATTACCCTGGACATTAGAGCAAAAGCAGCACCCTGCCTGATGGCTTGTATCTGATGATTCCCTATCTTTGAGGCCATCTGGCTCTGCTCCTGGATTATCAGGTGACATCACTTAGTCATCCTGCACCTATGACTGTAAGCCCATTTCCTTTTACCCTGTCATTTCTGAAGGGGTATCCTAGAAAATACACTGAATAAAACAAGATACTTCTTGTACTTTATGTACATATGAATGTATTTCGCACATTTCACCGCACTGTGGCTTGGACACTGAAGGACGTTCAATCAGAGAACACCAGGACATCTTCCAAGCTTCAGGCTTAGCTTGCGGAAGACTTTTCTTAAGCATGCTGATGATGAACTGAAAACTGGAGATAAGAAATATTTCTGTTCCACTGCAGAAGCTTGGAGGACTGAAACCCTAAAATCACTGTGCATATAAAAGATGGAAGAGCAGGCTACACTGAGAAGTATAAAATGGGCAACTAACCTTAAAAATGTGGAATAAAAAGTCTGTCTCGTATCGGAAATCTTCAGAAGGAACCGCATATTCTCAATCCTTTAAGGAGACAGCGCTCTCTAAAGACAGGGAGAAAGACCCCTGCTCTCTCGCCGTGAGGAAGACACACCTGAAGACAACCTGTCAGACAGCTGCCACTCCAGAGCCTGGAATATGCAAGGCTCTGTACTGGGGGGAGCAGCGTGGGACGCTCATTCGGTTCAGCCAAGCACAGGGGACAGTTTAGCCGAGCACTTTATATATATTTCCTCAAGATATTTTTCTCAGTATACAAATCTGATGTAACGTGGTGGTTCCTGCTGAGACACTAGATTCCACTTAACACAGCAAGTTAAAAGCTGGCCAACGCTTGATTATTATTTGACTGTTGATTTTCAACTCCCTTCACATGTTTTTCCACTAGTTAAAGAAAAACTCTTTACTTGCTATTATGGTTTCCATGTCTGACATATTCTGTCCATTTTTCACTTCATTTGAACAATAAGGCAAGCCAGCTTTAACACTTTTGGTACCACGGTATTTCAACTTCCCAAGCCATTTTCTTAATACAAGTAACCTGCATTTGGAGACACGAAAAAATCCTTTCAGAGAGTCCAACTTCTTTCACCTGTGAATCAATAAACACTGCGAATGGGAATAGCTATTCTGCCTTTCCTCAACACCATGCATGGAAAACAGACTGGGAAAAATCAGAGGGAAAAGATGCACCTTCATTCGTTGAGCACAGGGAAACAGACTATCACGGGGAACTTTTGTCTATAATCTGCTAAGAAATCACTACCAGACTAAACAATAGCTGCCTACATTTCAACATGCAGCCATCTATCCATATGTCTCTTATCCAACATTTTCTTGATGTCAGCACTATATATCCCTCCATTAGGGAACTACTGCCACAGTTCCCCTATCAGTAGATAAAACTGTGATCAGCAGATCTGAAATACAGCAAATACTTGAAAAGGTATCAGAGGTGTTGATATGTGAAAAGGAGATGAATCCATTTCCCAGCAAAGGAGGAAAGAGCTGTATAGCCATAAACATGTCACCTTGCATGCAGGCACGGTTATCCCACATTTATTTAACGCACAGGAACAGGCTAGAGGAAGCACTGCATACCCATACACAAACACACAGCCCCCGGTGCCCGGCGTAGGCGCAGGGCCTACACACCGGTGACAAAACCCGCCAGTGGTATGTCAAACTGAATTATCATTATGTACAGAAGAAAAATGAATTAACAAAATACCTGCCAGCAACTCTAGACAACATCCTAACTTCACGTAAATGTGCTACGCTATCAGCCCTGGGTGATTCTGGTCACACAGCTCCTAAAGCCAACACTCACATGTACAATCGTGCTTTCAGAGAGATTTCCTTACTTCTCACATAAACTTTGATGAAAATCACATTCTGAGGAATCATTAATATGAAATGTTAATTGAGGCTGCAGATTTCTCCAAGTCACCCAAGTTAACTTCAGCCTGAGCTTCCTGCTACCAGTGTTGAAGCGAACAGCTCAATGCAGCAGATGTGTCACACCCAGCACTCAGATGGTCCCCCCCTTTCCTTCTGAGCTGTGTTCTCTCCTCCTCTAAGTAAATACTGGAATGATTACAAGTGAAACAGGGTGTGAGAGCAGAAAATGCGATACAGGCTACACACAATTAGCAGAGGAGCTGCTTGAGACTCACTGCTGCAAAGAATAACCCAAGGAATCAGCCAATGTGAAAGGGACGGGATGCAAGATTTTCATTCCGCAGTTTTAATTCCCAGTATTTCACGGCATAGAAACTGGCAAATATTGCTGATAATCAACACTAATATCTGGGTTTGATATTGATATTGAAAATAGTGGGTTTGTTCTCCTGGCTACAGAAACTTGAAGTTGCTTTGTCCAGTTCTAGAAAACAGGGGAAAGTAAATAAGAAATCAGAAATGAAAAAATACAAAGGGAGGGAAAGTGGCAGTTACCTCTGCTTCACTACTGACAAAATGTATTTTTGAAAGAATAAACCCTAATAATGAAACCAACGTATTCGTGTCCTCTTGTAATGAGTATGTCCACAGACTTCAAAGCATGAAGCTGAGGTTTTGTGGACTACACAATACTTTGCCCAACAGTCAAAAATACGATATTCTGTTCTTACAAAGATGGTTTCCAGTATTACAGCTTCAGACATCCAGCTTTTTGGCAACTGAGGTGTTCAAACCCACTTCCCTAATGTGCAGTGGTATGAGCTCTACCCAAGCACTGGGTCCACGATGCTGTAGAGCAGAAGCACGTTCCTGGGTACGCTGGACATAATACCGCATCTCCTACCACGGTATCCAAACTCTGAGGAGTTGGACGTTAGGTTTTTCAACATCCTTTTTATCATTCCAGCTAGAAATAATAGGATTGCTGGAAAACTGTGTTCAGGAATCGGCTGTCAAGAGCCCGTTATTCCACATGCTGACTGGAAACGAGGTAGGTACTGCCTCAAAGTCTTTCCCATATGGAATGAAGAGCAATGCGGTGGACTCGCCGAGCTCCGCCTGCCTCTCCGATGGTAGTGCAACTCTGATAGCTGCGGCACAGGACAGCGGAGGAGACAATGCACTGAAAAGGTGGCCAAGGCTGGATGAAAGCCTCGGGACCCTCTGGTAACTGCCCATGCAGATAGCAAAGCTGAAAGAGGCTTAGTGCAAGCATGCAGGAGATTTGTGACAGAAAGTTAGAACTCCATGTCAAGCCTTTCATGCAAACAATAAATATTACTTCTGCTCATAATCAGACTTTTCTCCAGCATCGTCTTTGAATGTTGAACCTTTTTCAATTAATTAAAAACTATGCACTGCAGAGTGCATATTTTATCAGCCCTCAGCTGCTTAAGTGTCTAGAAAAGACCAGGCAGTTTTTCTTTTTTCCAGGCAACCCAGAGCAAGTACTTGCAAGGGTCATATCTTTTTAATTATCTTTTCTCTCTTTGATTAATTATTCCGTCTGACAATAGCGTGTTTCTAATGCTATTCACCTGCCTTTGATGATTGACAACTTTTCTGTCGGATTCAAAGCAAACAGCTGCTGCCATGATTGCCTAGCAACCGGGATGTGATGGATGAGCCCCAAAGATGGATGGCTGCAATAAATCATGTCTCCAGCTATAAAACTGAAAAAAGGGATAAGAATAAAAGCGAACCAAAAAACAAAACAAGGTTTCTTCCCATGAGTGCACTCAGCTCCTTACCAATTACACCTGAAATGGACTTTGTGTCTATTAATAGCAAAGTTTTCTAATCAGTAAGACTGCAATGATGCCATTTGTATCAAGGTGTGTTTACAATTGTTCCAGCAAATTGGCACTTGTACTTCAATTACCTGCTGTGTTACACAAGTGCAGGGGTAGGAGTTCAAAGTTTTACCTTCAACTGGGGGAGGCTTTACAGAAAATAGTATGGGTTTTCAGGGTTTTCTCACGATGTTGGACTTGAGCGAAGTGTAGAAACTTGAATTCTTACTTTTGGCAATTGAGAGAGCGGAAGCAAACTGAACTGAATTTGTAGAAGGAGTTACAAGCACTAGATTTCTGAAAAACTCGTTTCTATAAAACTCATACAAAGTCACCGTTGGCTTTGTGAAACATTTTAATCTAAATGTTGTACATTGTTTCTTAATGTTCCTATAATTCCCTCTTGCTCTTGTGAGATGAGGGCATCTCACAATCAAAGAAAAAGTTCATGTGACAAGTAGCATTTCAGAAACACCAAATTCAAGACTGAGTCAACAAAAAGCCATTCTTGTCTAATTTTACCTACCGTTCCTGTCAATCGTTTGTTTTTTGATTGATGTGCCAGGCAAGAAACATTCAATAGTTTGTCAACTCAGAACAAGTTTAACTGGGCTGCGTATCGCACTTGCCTGGAGATGTTTGTGCACAAACACTCCATCACTTGAAGTTTTGGCACTACCTATTGCTGAAGCTGCTCTCTGCCTGGAGTGTCTATCCTGATAGCCCCTGCCTGTGCTTCAAAGGCAAGACTTAATTGCCTATAAAAAGCTGCTTCCTTAATTCTTCCAGTAGGTGGGGGTGTCCTGGTGCCAGCAAAAGTGCTTCAAAAAGGGAAGGGATTGCCCTTGCTATTCCCATGGATGGGCTCTCCACCTCCAGGAACATCCTGGACACCTGGGAGCGAATGCCAAGGTTCAAAGATTCACAACAGTGAGTGGAGAGGGAGAGCAGAAGAGAAAAAGGTAAAGGCTGAAATAATTATGTTCTAGAACTTTGTTTTCTTTGCCATTATGAGACCAGAACGCAGCCTATTAGCGAAAGGAAGCTGGAGCCTGTTAATCTGTTTGCAAGCACAATTTTAAAGCTCATTTTTATACTGGAATTGGCAATGCCTGACAATGCTACACTGGAACAGCTACAGCCCTGCTTATATTTTAGTGTTACATACAGCATGTGTCTGTATTCATGCAAAAGATTGCCTGTACCCTTGCACGGGCCATAGCTTTGTCTGCGTTCTTTACAATTATTGAAATACTCTCACGGAAAACTTAACTCTGTCTCTGCCCATCCCTCTCTCTGTTGTACAAACACACACACATGCACACACGGAAATTCAGCCCCTAAAACAATTGTAAGGCACTCCTGTAATGACTGGCTAGTATCTGGTAACAAACAATGAGAAAGCAAAGCCATCAATCACAACGTGCACGCCGAGGCCTCCATTCTGTCCCAGCTCATCCAACTCTCAAGTTACAGCTTTACACGGCAAGTCTAAATAATATTCAAAATGATAAATGGCACTATAAGCCTGATATCCATCATCAATCTTTTTTTAAGGAACATCCATCTTCAATAATGCACGTTTGAATCATGTGAAACCAAGAGCTCCCAGATTCATTTACACAACCCCCAGCAAGCTGGTGCTGCTTGAATGATACGTGTCAGCCAGTTTGTCCCAACTGCCAAACTCAAAAAAAAAAAAGAGGGGGGGATAAATAAAAAGAGAGTGGGAGAGAAAGAAAACAGGAGGGGAAAAATCTTCAAGGGGTGGAATGAGTCGACTTAGGAGATAATACGGAGGGACACAACCTCTCCCATCGCTCTGGCAGCCCCCCAGCACAGACGGCCGAGCACCCCTCTCCGCGGCCAGCGATGGGGCCAAGCGGGCTGTGCGATGGGGTCGGCCAGCAGCACTGGAAAGGGACCCCCCCCGCGCACCCCCTGTGCCCCAGCAGGGCCAGCGTGATAAATGACACGTGTCATTCTGTCGGGAGGGAAGGGTGGGTCCGTGATGGATGGCTCTGCTGAAAAGGAAATCGACTGTTTGGCATGGCGCGGCTATTCTCCACCAGGATTTAGTTTCAGAACTCTAAAATGAAATCTCCGATGTTTCAAGTGCACGGTTAGGGCAGGCCGACGTGCGGCCCAGGCAGCTTCTCCTCCTCCCTCCCTCCCTTTTTTTTTTTTTATCCTCTCTCTGCCCTTCGGATTTCAAAAAACTGCTCCACTGACTGGAAACTGCAAAAGAACACACATATATCAAAGTCTTCAATAGTTATGATCCATGATAAAATTTAAATAGGTTGAGGTTTCTATTTTTATTTATTATTGGGGGGGGGAATGGCATGCAGGCTTGACACAAAAGCAAGATAAAAATTAGCATGTTTGAAGTAATCGTCCCACAGCTTGACATCTGCATAGTAAATTTTAAAGGAAAAAAATGTGTCAGGCAGGCATGAGCTGTTCCCTCCCTCCCCCCCTCTTTCATTAGCTCACTGGCAGGGTGGCACTTCTGAACCTCATTACTGCAGGAGGATTTATGAAGCTGAACCCAATGGCAAAGAAAAGGCATCTGTCAATAATTGTAGGGAGCTGCACTCACAGCTTTGAAATCTCATTAAGTATGCAGTTATCAGGCATAAAGATCAAAAACATTACTCAACTCCGACAGAATCTTATGGAGGAACATTAATTAGCAACAGGCCTACAGTACAAAAAAAAAAAAAACAAAAAAACCAGACTTCCTCTCACACCTGCCCAACCCACAAACCAAAAGAAACACTCCCCCTCCCTTCCGAAAAAAATAATTCCCAGCATCTGAGACTGATCAAGTACATGAAACAAGAGAGAAAAAGAAAAAAAAACACCCAGTTGAGACAGTCTTGGCGGTGAGGAGAGAAAAGGAAGAAGCTGTCAAAGTTGAGAAGGATGTCAGCACTGGCCCCGATTACAAGGGCCTATACAGTTCCCAGGCCTTTTATCATCCGTGCCATCAAAAACAGGCTCTGTGTCACAGATGGATGACTGATGGCTGCCAGTCTCCAGCTGCCTGGCCGAGGCTCCTGCCGAGACCTGGCCTCCAGCAACAGGCTTGACCGAGGCGCAGAAGGGCTGCCGGCAGCGAGCCCAGCCCAGCCAGGCTCCCAAACAGCACCCTGCTCTGTTCTTCCCCACAACAATCCAGCCAGAGGTTGCTCGGGGTGTGTTTGTTCAGCTTACAGGAGTTAAATGCAATACTTCTGCTCGCCATGCAAAGACCGGGCCTTATCCGAAAACAACGCTCGCAAATTCAAAGTAAAAAATCTCCAAACCTGTTTTGAAATAGGTAGGGCTTATTTCTAAAATAAAGCAGGTTTTCTCATCTTGTTTAGAGTTTGCATTTGAACCATTATTTGCACACCCAATCGCTTAGAAAAAACAGGAGGTGAAATATAAATTTGGGGAGAAACATACGAATTCCGAGAAGAAGCTGGGCCATAAAAGCAATTGGCCTTTGCAGCACGAAGCGCAACTCATCCCAAACCATGGCCATAGGAACAGTTTTTGCTACAGAATCAAGGGTATCAACTGCATTGCTCAACCCATTTCCTCTCTATCAAGACCTGTGTTTGCAAACAATAACTCAAAGCTACTTGGTAAAAAAATAAAGAGGGGTGGGGGAAGATCACCTTCCATAGTCTTTTTCCCACTTGGGGCTACTCCTAAAAAACTCCCTCTCTAGTTATATGCTGCCCTTCGTACATTTTATATTTCCCATAATTTTGCACTGCAAAGATGCTTTCAGGAGCCCAGCTTCATTTCTGTGGCATTAACTGGGTATTGGATTTTTAATACAACGTACGTATTTGTCTCTTATTCCACAAGATACCCCGCGCTATTTATGCGTCACTTGTAGCACCGCTGAAGATTGGCTTCTTAATGAACTACAGCTTTAATAGTGCAGAATCAGAGATGTACGAGTGCACAGATAAGACAACCTGCCAGTCAAAAGCTTTTCGATATCTAAAATTCATTTGTTTCCTGAGTAATGTACTTTAAAATAAAACATTAGCTCTGACAAAATATGGAAGCAGAGGTTCCGCTCTGAACAAGATTTGAAAAAGAATTTTACATGAAGTGTTACAATAACGTGTTTATATTTTTTCATATGCTTACCATATTATTTTTATTATGTGTAGCATCAAAGTGATTATAGCAATTACATCTAACAGAATTAATTATAGAACATCCCATCATTCCTAAATACATAATGCATTAGAGGTAAGCCAAAGAAAGAAAACATCTTGACTGTGGTGACTATTGTTGGAATAATTTTTTTCTCTAAGTGTAAAGGCAAAGCCAAAGTAGAAAGAAATCTACAGAAACGGCGGAGCAACACGGTAAAATGACAGCTACAAAAACCTGAATGTGAAGGTGGGTTTGTTTTTAACAGAGATGCTAACGTGCGCAAAGCTGCACTGGCACAAATATCCATGTAAAATCCATTAAAGTTTTTTAATCACAAAATATGGAAACTAGCCAATTCACCTACCTAGTGTGTTAGTACATAAAGACAAGAGTGTATGGGTGAAAGAGTTACAAGCCTTTACGTATGCAAAATAAATTCACTCAAAGCTTCATTAATATTAATTTAAATTCAGAACCCATTTACATTAAATTGTTCATTAAAAATTGCCTATTTTATGCAACGTGCATGCCGCAAAGAACACATAAGAAACTGAAACAGAGGGCTCAATTTGATGATGGAAATATCAAAAGTAAATGAATTTGAGTCATTCCAAACGAATAATAGAAGAGGTCTCTATGATAACACAGGGACTTTGACGGGAGTTTGGCGGAGGGGGACACCAACAGTTCAGTCACTGCCCTTCGGATCTCCCCACCACTCCACAGTCTTGCTAAACCACGAATTATTTTACCTAAATAAAGCACCTCAGTGAAAGCGTTCGCAAACTGTGACCACCCTGAGCCACTCCACCACCTGTATTCATTCCACGCGATGCCAAGTGTAGCCTGTGTTTCCCAGAATGAAGAGGATGGGATGCAAAGGTAAGGCAGGCTGGGAATGGAGAGCTCTTCATGGGCAAACTCCCACCCAACAAACACAGTGAACTTAACGCCATTCCCAACAGCTGTTCTGAATGAAGAAGAGAGAGTCATAATTAATAACATGTGTCCTGCCAGAATTAATTAATAATTTATAATTAAGTCTAAAATACGAACTTGGATTATTCTTGAAGAGTCGCACCTTTACTGCCCGAACAAGGCAGGTGATGGCATTGGCAAAGAGCCTTCTGATATTTTATGATCTTCTGGTAACTCCTTCCCCATTCTCCCTCCACCCCCGGGGGCTGGCGGCGGGGCGGGGGGGGAACAACCTTTGAACATTTTCTGAGAAATACCTTAAAGTTGCTGCTCACAACAAGAAGTGTTCAAATCCTGCAGCATGGCTCTCTATTGAGGTGACCAAAACATCTTTCAGAAGCAAAAACAGGAAAATCAACCTCACAGGCTCTGAAATTAAAGCCCTACTTATTTCAACTCTTACAGTTCTTTTTATGAAAACGGTAACAAAACATTTCAAGCTCTGACAATGTTCTGTTCTGCATTATTATACTTAAGAAAACTACCATGCAGTCTCTCATGGACTGTGCTTTAAATCCTTTGAGCCAATTTTCATGCAATTTTTTTTAAAATGTTGAAATCAAGAAAAATCAATTGCATAAATTTGTTAAATCCTCCTGCTTTAGGTAACGACACACACACACACAAAAAAAAAGCAGCGCATCCATTGTTTAGTGGGATTTTTAAAATTAATTTAATGTCTAACTGCAAATGCTGGAAACTAGAATTAATCTGTCTGGATAAAAAAAGGCTTACAGACATTTAAATGCATGTATCGGGACACTTTATCAACCTAACATAAAATTGTCATCTTATCTTATTATATGACTATTTTATGCATGTGTCAAAGAATTTAAAAATGAATGCCTGTCTATTCAGTCTAATTACAACTGCATATTATCTGTCTGGATGTACCAGTCCATAGCATTGTTACCAAATACAATATATTGTAGTCACCTTTCATTTTTAACTTAAGGCTGATAAACCACAATTTGGGTGTAACTAAATTTAAAAAAAAAAAAAAAACAAAACCAAACCAAACACACACAGAAGAGAAGAAAAAAAAAATAAAGGAGACTCAAAGAGCAGAGGTAGATTGTTTAGTAAATGATGCTGAAGTATTTCAGAGAGGAGATAACCCAGGCTGGCTCTGCACCTCTGTTCTCTCCGGTGTTGTATCACAACCACGCACACACACCCTCACTTGACAATGCAACACTTGAGGCATCGCACTACTTGCGCTACCAGCAGCATCTTGTAAGTAGGGCTGTATTAAAACCCAGCAATCCCTCTTTGGATTCACTAGGAAACGGTCATGACATTGGATTAAAATATGGATTACTACAGCGTAAAACGAGCAGTGCCAAGGTTTGCTCACAAAGATAACACGTAAGGTTACTTTACGTCCTGGCAAATGATTTCTTTTCCTTCCCTCTGCACCACCATCTGTTTCGACACAAGCGTGCACGTAGCACACTTCAGAATTCACCCCACACTTCACCCCGAAGGTGATCTTTTCCCATAGAGTTCTCACTAATCCTGGGAAGAGGGCTGACAAAAAGGACCACTCTCACCCTGCTGGCTCCCCCCAGCTCCACCGCCTTCCCCCGAACCCTGCAGCAGTCACAATTCATTCTAATCACTTTACAAAACAATCTTTAGTAAAAAGAGGAAAAATGCAGACTTGTAAGCCAATTTAAGAAATAACTGCTGATACATCAGTTATTGACTATTTCACTCCTGTTCGTGATAGCGCTCAAGGCAAAACCGAGAACAAAATGACAACATCAACCACACGCAATAAACTGTGGCCCAGGAGAGCACTGAAGCCCTAATTGACAGCTGTCAAGCTAATGGGAGAAATGGCAGCTGATTCTGGAAAATTCTCTTTTCCAGGCAGATATTCAGGGGAATATATCAGGCCTTTTTATATTTATGCCCCTTTTTCTATTTTTTTTTTGCATTGTTCCTCACACTTTCCCAAAGAAAAAAAAAACCAGCGGAGGAGAGCCATAACTAATCATTTTGTCAGCTTGCTGCTAGGAAGAATCTCTGTCCAACAGAGAAATATGTGGCAGGTTTGGAGGCAAATAACATACCAAGGGCTGACACTGCAAGTACCTTTATAGGTAGTCTACTTTATCGCTACATTTACTTTTGGGGTATGAATGTAGTTGCAAGCAATTCCCATAAATTAAAGCAAGCATTCAACTTCCTGAAGTCAGAGCCGCCTGGAAACACATCTGCCCAACCTGTGTCTGTATTTCACACCTCACCCTGGAGGTGCAGGCATGGCAATGGCACTCAAGTCCCCAAAAAGAGCTTAGCATCTCTGAAAAAGCAGTTTAATGCATCTCAGTGCTCTCCCAGACCACGCGCGCCTTTGAAATGGAACCACTGAAGTTGTGAAGAGCCCAGAAAGTATGCAGCCACCTCCAGGTTTTAAACCATACCATACAGGAAAAACAAAATACCATGGGCCCAAGTTTTTTGTTGTGTTTTTTTTCCCCAGAGGCTTCAAAACTCAGTGCAGTTGTCTGGGTCTAAAAAAACAAACAATAACTGCTTTATGCAATTTAAAAACAAACCAACAAAAAAAGAAGTCAACACGTTTCCAACAAATTCTTAGTTCCCAGCCCTCCTTGGAAAGGCTTTTGATGTGTACAAAATATCTATCAGGTCATTTCTGCCAGGAGGCAGTAGGTTTTCTTGATCTTTTAAATAGGTTTCTGAAAAAGCTATGAGGGAAATTTGTAATTTAAGGATGGATATTATCATTTGCATGAACAGGACTGGCCCCTGTTACTACAGTATCTTTGCTCTCCTAGCCAGTAGCTCCATCAGCAAATACCTTCTCCTCCTGCCTGAAACAACGGAGCAGCAATGCTGACCATCTTCCCTTAGCAGGTGAAGAATAAAACTGCCATCCCTGACTCTCCCTCCCCAATTTCTCCAGGAGATTCACCTGAGTCTCAAAGCAACCAACCCGAAATGATCATTTTTCCAGATTCCTGATTCTCGGAGACAGCTTTCACCTTCCACAGTGTGGTGTTAACACTTGGACTAGACATAAAGAATTTGTGCACCTGCCCGTTCTGTCTGCGAGCTCTGTGCTGCTGAGAGGGCTTTGTTGTTGTTATTCTACTCCAGACCATTAAAAGGGCCCTAATTCCTATGACATGATTATCCAGGTACCAAAGCCCATTTGTCACCTGCAGCAGAAAATTGAGTTAATGCACAACTAAAGGCAACCAGGACTGTGTAATATCAACTTGATTACATCAAACTAGCTGCAAACCTAATTCTGCTGGATGACACTGCGTGGAGCTTGTCATCTCCAATCATTAAAGCTGTCAGGAATCCATCAGGTTTACAGCTAATTAGGTGAACACTAATGAAGCTGGCAAAACAACTTTTCTTTTTTTATGGCTGAGCGGACCTTTCAGTTTGGAGAAAAAAAATTCTCGAGTATTCTCAAGGTTGCTGGGGACTGGATTTCCTGAGTTACCAATCAGCAGACATCTTTAATTCTCCCCCCACCACCACCTTTTTTTTCTCTCTCAGTACCAAGCAATCAATTTGTCATCACTCTCAGTATGCCACAAAAGCAGTCATGAACCTTATAACTCGCAGCTCTGAGGCCAAAAAGAAGGGGGAGAAAAAGAAATAATGTAAGTTTCTTCTGTCTTTAAAAAAAAAAAATAGCCTCATACAGCTCACTTATTTATCTTCATGCACTTATCAACAGCATAAATGTTCTTGTTTTTTCACTCTTCTCAAATAAGTAGCCCTTCAGTCATTCTACATCCCCCATATCCATTAGGCAGAGGCATTTTGATAAAGTAAAGCCAAAGCTAGTGTATGGGAAAGAATGAAAGCACTCACTCTGCCAACTTCTGATTGACCATTAAGCTATTGATGAATGTGCCTGTCAGGAGAGAGACAATTAAATCAAATATGAAACAAAGTCGTTTTGACGGGTCATTTTGATAGAGCAAAACCATTCTTCCATCTCCTATTAGTCCTGCAGTCAAGTTTTTGTAATGAATATTTCTTAACTAACCTGTTATTTCTTAGCTGTTTTTTAAGGTGTTAAAACAAAATGCCTTTGCTTTTACCGCTCTCAGAAAAAGTAACATTTCCAGTGTGACCGATAAAGCAGCATTTCAGAGGGAAGCAATTATAGACAATACTAAATGTTTAATGTGGCTATCAAAAAGCTAAAAGTTTAAAGAGATTACACTTCTGCTAAATATGAAAGATAGATCCTACATCGCGGATGGCTCACTTGAGAAAGGAGGGAGAGACAGGGAGCGGGAGAGAGAGGGGAAAAGACACCTCGGAATGTGTGCTTAGTGCAGAAACATTTTCCTCCCGCCTACAGAGAGCCCAGCACACAGCACAGTCGAGCACTTGGAAGAGCTGGATTTTGCAGAACTAAATTAATACCACAAAGCTGAATTTCCCAAGTATTCAGAGAAGTTCACCTTTGTAATTTATTTGAAAAGTGTTATTTGATGGCACGGGCCAGAACTGCGAAACACTACAAGGGAAGCATTTGGCCGGGATATTGTTTGCTAGACTGTATCACTGCAAAACTTTCCAAACTTTCTTCCTGCTAGCACAGGGAATGGGACTGCTCCGAAGCTCTGTCCCATTCCAAAAGCACTCGGTGCACACAGGTATGAGTCAAAGAGGAGAAGAACAGAAATGTGGCGGTAGTTATTTACAGTTTGTCTGACCTCTGCATCCCTCACTGCTGGCTAAACCCAACCATGTCACTCAGGAGTTGTCTGTCACCTTTCTGAACGCCTGTTCTCTAACAACCCCTACCAAGGCGCAGGACAACCCGCTTCATGCACAGCCACAACCACAGCCCCCCCCCCCCCCCGATAATGCTGCCGGAGCCTCTGGAATGTCCCACCTGGGCCTCTTGGAGCAGAGCCTCCCTCTGCACAAGGCAAGTGATGGGGTGACACGCTGGTCCCCTACACCTGCACCAGCCCCGGTTAAGCCCCCTCCATGGGGCTATGGGCCACCTCCAGCCAGGAGCCCCCGAAGTTGGGCTGACAGAGAGCTGACAGGCCACGTGTGACGTCACTGAGTCTGGCGTTACCATGGCAAGTGATTTATTGATGTTTATCGGGAATGAATAGATCAAAGGCAGCCAGATGACAGGCGATCAATCAGCCATCAAATCAAGGATGGCAACAGGCCAAGGAAACCTTTTCCAGCCCACATAGCCCCAACTAAGGATTACTGTAAAATTACGTGGGGCTTTTTTTTTTCTGCTTTTACTTTTTTTTTTTTACTGTTTTCTTTGCAATTTGGCTTTTAAAAAAAAATCCTGCTTAACTTTAATAGGAGTTGACGTTTCTGGCATAAGAAAACAAAACAAACAACAACAACCAAAAAAAAACCCTCACCGGGACAAAGCCTCAAAAAGTATTTCTAAAAAGAAAAAAGAAGAATAAAAAAACAAACCCATGGAGGAAATTGTAAAGGCTCTATCAGAAACATTCGCCAGGCGTTTGACAATACACAGAACACTTTTTTTTTTCCTCCCCCCCTTCCCTTTGATTTCCTTTGCAGCTTCTCATCTGGACTCATAAATAAGGACTCCATAGGATTAACAGCGAGGCTGCCAGAGTGAGTGACTGAGCCGGTGGGTCTGTCTGTCCGGTAGCGACAGCTCCGCTGCGGAGCGCAGGGAAGAGAGGAGAAAGGGAAAAGTTAAGCACAGGAGCCCGGGCTGGGCTTGGATCTTCAAGTAACACTGCAGACCCTCAAAATCACTTTGCCCCACCATTTCGCTCAAACCTGTCGTGGGTTTATACACATTCTCTCTCTTTTGAAATAAGCACAGAGTCACAGAATGACCTGAGTTGGAAGAGACCCACAAGGATCACCGAGTCCAACTCCTATCGCTGCATAGGACAAGCCCAAAATTTACATCGCGTGTCTGAGGAAAGACAGAGAGCCTAAGAAAAAAAAACTATATAAAAAAAAGAGAGGAATATTTTTCACTGGTTTTCACAAACCATTTGAGTGTGAGGGAAGAGGATGGAGAGGAACGAAGGTTACAAGGCAGATAGGCAAAGTAGGTGCCAAAGTACGGGTTGAAAACGACCAAAATCCGCCGCCTTCCCCCATCCCCGGAGCCCCCCGCGCGTCCCCGCCCGGCGGTCACCAAGCGTTGCCCCCAGGACCGACGGCAGAGTTCGGGATAAATCCAAGTGGCTACCAAAGTAGGGAAAACGGCTGATAAAATCCTCCCCCTCCCCTTTCCCCACGCCACAGCCCAAGAGTTGCTCCGCAAATAAATAAAAAAATCCAGCGTGCGATGGCGGGGAGAGGGGATGGAGCTCCGGTACCGATAACCGGGCTGGAGAGCAGGGATGGGAGCGGCGGGGGGAGGAGAAGGGAGAAGGTAAGGACCGGGGGAAAGGCTCGGCTCGTACCTGCTGCCCGCCGGGGTGCTTGCTGCTTCCTTCTCGGCATCCTGGGCTCCTCGGCGGGGGAGGGGGGCGAGCGGGGGGGCGCAGCGGCTGTAGCCCCAGAGATGCGGTGAGCTGCTCCAGTCTCGGCTCGAGGGCTGGGTCGGGGATATATTTTTTGTTGCTGTGCATACACGATGCCGGAGAGGAGGAGGAGGAGGCGGCGGTGGAGGAGGAGGAGGAGGAGGTGGAGGCGGCACAGAGGAAAGGACAGCCCTGCTGCTGCTGCTGCTGCTGCTGGCAGGAGAGGGGGGAAGTTTGACAAATCGCCCCGGAGGAAGGAGGAGGGGGGGGAGCCCCCCGAAGAGGTGTGGGGAGAGCCCGCAGCACCCCCCCCCCCCAGCCCGCCGGTGCCGGCCCGGGCGGCGGGATCACGGCATGAACGGCGAGGGGGGGGAATCGCTTGGCACGAGTCGGAGGAGCCTCGGCTCGCGGCTCCCGCTGCCCAGCTCCCGGCGCGGCACTGGAACGGCGGCAACGGCGGCAACAGGCGAAGCTTGAGGGAAAGGAGATGATGGCAGTGTCACTGGAACTGCTCCGCAGAGATGGGGAGGGCTGGGGGGGGGCAAGAGGGAGGGAGCAGAAAGAGGGAAGAGGCAGAAAAAGAGAGAGGGAAGAGGCAGAAAAAGAGGAGCGGGGAGCAAAAAGAGAGGGAGAGGCAAAGAAGGGGGGCAAAGAAAAAGAAGAAGTGGGGGCAAAAAGAGGGAAGAAGGGCACCGCGCGCCGCCGCCGCCTCCCGGCCCGGCTGCTCTGCGCATCGCCCCGCACCGGTCACGGCGGCAGCAAAGGGGGTGCCCCCCCCCCCCCGCCCCAACTTCGCCCGCCGCCGCCGCCGCTGCCGCTTCTCCCCGGCAGGGCTCGGCAGGACAAGGCAGCCCGCTCCGCCTCGCCCCGCTCCCTTTCCCTTTCCCTTTCCTTTCCTTGCCGCCCGCACCGGAGCTCCCCCCCCCCCCCCCCAAAAGCCACGCCGGGATACGGGACTCCCCCTCTCCCCTCCTGGGGTGACAGCAGCGCTGTCCCCCACAACCCACCCCTAAAGCCATGCCGGGTTACGGGACCCCCCCTCCTCGCCGGGGTACGAGACCCCCCCCCCCGTCCCCAGCAGCGCTGCGCGCCCCCCAAAGCCACGAGCACTCCCCCCTCCCGGGTTGACAGCAGCGCTGCTGCCCCCCCACGCCCCCCGGCCCCCACTCACCGGCGCCCTGGGCACACATCCAGCCCCCGCTCCCCCCTGCCTGGCGCCGCGGCCGGGATGCCGGGAGGGGCGGCGGGGCCGCTCCGTTCCGCTCTGGCTTCTCCGCTGGCGGAGCCGCTGCGCCCTGCCCCGCGGGCAGCGCCCACACCGCGCACACGCGGCTCCGCGCGGAACAGCACTTTTCCCTCCTCTGCCGACTTTTTCCCCCCCTCTCTTTTGGGTTTTTTTTTTTTGGGTGGGGAGAGGATCTTTTTTTGTGGTCCAAGTTCACCGCCGCCGCGCTCCGTTCAGCGAGCGGCCGGCGGATCGATGCGCTCGGGCTTCGATTGCGCATCCCTGAGCGGCGGGGCCGCGCAGCGGCGGGGCGGGGAGGGGGGGGAGCGCGGGGGCGCGTGCCGGCCTCCCGCCTCCGCCGCTCCCCGCACTGGGGCCGCCGCGCTCGGGAGGCGCGAAAGGAGGGGAAAAAGAACAAACCCCCCCCCAGTAGCGATTTTTCCCATTGTTTTCCTTCCCCCCCTTTTTTTTAAACCTTTTTTCCTTTTCCCTATTTTTTCCTTTTCCCCCCTTTCCCTTCTTCTCCTTTTCCCTTCTCTCTCCTTTTCCCTTCTTCCTTTTCTCTTTTTTCCCTTTTCCCCTTTTTCCTTTTTCTGTTTTCCCTTTTTCCCCCTTTTTCTTTTTTTCCCCTTTCTCCCTTTTCCTTTTTTTTTCCCTTTTTCCCTTTTTTTCCTTTTATTTTTTTAAGTTCATGGGGAGGAATAAAAAAAAGGGAGGGATGATCTCACTTTTACGGTAAGATAAAAAAAATAATCTCCGCTCGCCCCCGTTCTTCAGGATTTGGGATCATTCCAAGTACCTGACTAAGTGCAGATGTTGCTGCGTCTCCCCATCGCCGCCGTTGCCGCTCCTTGGCTTTCCCTTCCCTTTCCAAGTTCCAGGAAATTCAAACACTTTACGTGCAGGGTGGAGGAGGTTTGGGATAATTTTTTTTTTTTGTGGATTATTATTGTTACGAGTTGATTTATTTTTTTTTCAAAGCTGATCTGTAGGATGAAAAAAAAAAAAAAGAAACAACCAAACTCGCAGTCGCCTAAAGTTGCCGGGAATTTGCTACTGTTGGGGGGAAACGAAACATTTCTTGCAAACGAGGAAATGGTGAGTTGTCAATCGCCGCTTCTGCTGCCAAATTCTCTCAGTTCCATCCCATTGACGCTCGCCGGGTGCTCCTCACGGTCACAGTGGCTGCTCACACATCAGATCTGCTTAAGAGATGCTCCCCGCTTCACAAACGGCCCCCTCTGGGTGCGGGGAGGGGGGTCCGCGGGGTGGCAGCCGGGTCCGCCCCAGCATCTGTCCGTCTGTCCGTTGGCGCATCCATCAGTGTCACCGGGGCTGCACCGGGATGCGGTGCGCATCATTCCCCCCCCCCCGCCCCGTTCAGCAACTTCACCGGGAGGGAGGGGACCGCAGCGTCGCTATTTCCCAGCGTTACACGGCCTCGGCTGCGGGGAGCAGCGCGTTCCGCTTCTCTCCCTCGGGAACGGGGTAAACGCTGGAGAATTTCTCCGAGCGCTGGAACGCCTGGAACGGGAGAGGCTGGAAGGAGCTCGCGGGGACCCGGCCGACCCTGTTTGCGCGTCCGCGCAGGGGTCCCCTGGTAAAAAACCGCCCCGAAAACCACAACAAAATACAGCGACAAAGCGTGTTTGTTCATTTTAGTCCTTACATGTGCGAGAGTTCTCTCCAAAGCCACCGATTATCCCCATCCTTCATCACTGCAGAGCATCCAGGGGAAGGTGCTGCAGCGGCCAAGCACGAATTTTTTTTGAAGGGGGTTAAGTTGTAACAACTTTTTTCCTTCCACGTCCCTCGCTCCAACCCTTGCCCTAGTTTTGTGTCACACGCATCCCCCCGGGATGATGCTCTGTGACCCACCAGGGGCTGGAGAGTAGGGCCGGCTCCCTCTGCCCCCCTCGCTCTTCTCACCTGCATCCGTGTAGGAATTTCGTGTGTATGTGTGTTAACAGCTTCCCTAGCAGAGCTCTCCCTCTCGCAGAAGCACAACCTGCGTGGAAGCTGCAGGCAGGTTGCGACCTCAGCGGTGTCACCAAATCAAACCAGGAGGTAAGGACCTCGCCAGCCCCGCTGCACGGTGAGGCTGGGCTGACAGCGCTTACCTGACTTTCCAGAAAGAGGGCCACGGGGTGATGGGCTTGCAACAGGTTTGGGATTGGGGGGTGGAATGAAAACCATTAAACTCCCCATAAACAGTAATTGGAGAAGGTTGTTCGGTGCAAGTAGAAATAACAACCCTGGTGTGTGTGAGAGAGAAGCAGACGTACGTGCACTCAAACACACGCACTGAGTTTCCACACTCACAACTCGGCGCCAAAAAGCTCAGGAAGTTGTGGGATAATTTGGTTGTTAACAATATCAACTTTTTTTTTTAAAGGGAGGAAAAAAAAACTATTGAACTTTCTGTCAGCGAATTACAGAGGGAAATGCAGATTCCTTCGTGTGCATCACCTTCCTCGGGGGTCACAGGCTGTTTCAGAGAGCCAGAACATGTAATTTTATTAAGTGTAACGTTTACAAACACAACGTACAAAATCGATGCCTGTGCAGGCTCCATTTCCAAAGGCTCAGCACATGATGCTCAGCTCCAAGCTCGCCCTTCCCGGCGGGTTTAAACCGAGATACCAATTATTTACAAGTCCCATAATTAGGTAAGCATCACTCCTGAACTTCCCCTCGGCTGGGAGCGTTTTACATCTCACCGTTTAGTGCCCTCCTTTGTTGCAGAGTTTCTCTGCCCATTTCGTGCAGGCTCCACCAGGTCCTCAGATCCCCGCGATCCCAGGGAGACACCGGGCTGAGCTGATAAAAGGAAGGCTGGAATTAGCTGTGAGGTGTGGGAACAGCCCGGCAGGATCAGTAGGGAAGTTTATTAAACTTGGAGCGGCTGCCTCTTGGAAAGCAGCGTGTGCCAGGCTTTCACCTTCCTCTCTCCCGAGCAGCGCGTGGAGGTTTCCCCAGTTGTTCCCTGGGAAGAAGGAAAGGAGAAGCCGGTGTCGAGATCCCCATGTGCGGGTGTAGCTGCTCCAAGTTTAATAAAGTATCTCGGTGTCCGCCGGGGAAGAACAAAGCCGAACCAATTCTCATGGATGAACATGGATCTGATTAGTTTGTTTAAACAAGCCCCTGCCCACCACCCAAAACGACACCGCACTTCTATAACATCCGAGGTGTTGTCCATAACCATTATAACCGCAACAATAATCTGGGGAGAGAACAAAGATGTTTGGTAATATCTGCATAACTTTATTAGAGCAAAATTATTTTAAAATGCCTCTGAATTCTCAAACCTACCGAAAACAAATGAATAAAACTTTTTCTTGTAAACTGTTTGGGTAAGGGAATTTACACAGCAGCAAAGTTTGTTTGTCTTAGTCCAGTAGCTTTGCTTTAACGAACCAGATGTTTTTTCTGTAAATTGTCCAGAGGACTCGCACAGCTCTGACAGGTAAGAAGCCCCAGAAAATCAGAGCTGGGATAGCAGTGTCCTTGAGATCGGGAACAGGCACTTCGGGAAGAGCACGGGGAAAACAGAGAGGAAAGTGTAAGAATTCCCAGTGCCTCCATGTGTTGAAGGATCCCTTTTAGGCTGTGGGTGACCCTGTCCCAATCGATTCGTTTCCCTCTGGAGTTAAAAGTAATTCCTCACAAAACACCAGATATTGGAAATTTACCCCTTCTCTTCCCCCCCCCAGAAAACCAGCCGCAGTGATGGGGAACTTTAACTCTGGAGCCGCAGGGCGATTAGGGGAGCTCCGGGTGCGGGTTCAGCGGAGAGGGGTGCGGAGTCGGGTGCGAGGGGTAAGAGTCGCGCTACCCTCTCCTCCCGGCGGCTGCAGCAAGCCCGCAACCAGACTTGCAACCCCCGCATCCAGACCCGCATCCCCTGCACCAGAGCTGCAATTCCCGTGCCAGACCCGCAACCCCTGCAGCCGAACTCACGTCGAGACCAGCATCCTCCTTAGCTGAACCCAGACCCTGACCCACACCCTTTGCATCCAGATCTGCAACTCCGGCAACCGGACCTGCATCCCGGGCACTAGACCCGCAATTCCTGCGCCAGACAGACCCGCGCAGAATCTGCAACCCGCACAGTTGAACCCGCACCCGCGGCTTCCGCACCCCCCCCTCAGCCGAGCCTACATCCAGACCCGCACCAACTGCACTAGACTGCAGCCATACCCGCACCCCACACCAGCATCTACCATGCCAGGAGCCGCCCGCCGGGCATCCATGCATCCCCTTCCCTTCATCCACCGCTCCATCCATCCCTCTCTCCCGCGGGATGGGGGCATCGCAGCCCCGCGCCCTTTGCCGGTGCCTCCCGGCCCCCGGAGCCTCTTCCCTCCCCTTTCCCAGGCGCTGCGCTTTTTTGGAGCTGGTTCCTGCTAAATAAAATCTATCGCCGTCCCGCTGAATTATCACCTTTCCCCCTCGGAGAAGGGCTCAGAGTCTCTGGATCAGCCAGAAGGAAAGCAGCTTTACCACCCAGAGCTGCTGCAGCGCAGCGGGAAAACCATTAATGAAAAATAGTTACAGACCCTGGAACTCCACCGTATGTGACAACAAAAGCCATTGTGTTGGCAGGAGGGGTTTAGCTAATTTTACCTACACAAAGTTTTCCTCGCTCCAGGCTTTCGGAACGCCTTTGCGGAGCTGGCAGCAATCCTCAGGGCTGTCTCAGCTGAAAGGCATTTGGAGGATCCAGGAGGAGGGATTCCCCTCTTCTTGCTCTCATCACCTGAAAGTTTTCATTGCCCGGCTAACACAGCTGCTCCCCTACTGACCGCCCCTGATTTAAAGCAGGAAAGGGGGTGTTCTTTGTGCGCAGATACTTTTTTTTTTTTTAAAAAAAAGGAAAAATATGAAGTGGGAAGTTGATAAAACCTAACCTCGAGCAAAGCCCTCCGTTCTTTTCACAGAAACTTCTTTCCCAGACTTTTTTTTTTTAGTGATCTGCACACAGTGCTTGCACTATGTAAGTTTCTCTTTAAAAAGTTACGAGTCTGGCAATACCGCACCTTTACTCGGCTGCGGGCAGGCTCCGAGCCCCGCTGTTTCATTGCGGAGGTGCTGGGAGGTTCCCCCCCCCCCCCGAGCGCTGCCTGCAAGGACGGGGGCGGGGCTGGGTGCCCCGAGCGGACCAGCAGTGCGGGGCTCCATCCCTGCTTTCTTCCATTCTTCCATCCTTCTCTCCATTGCCTCCTTCCATCCCTGACTCCCTCCATCCCCCCATCCTTCCTTACCTCTCTCCATCCCGCCACCCTTCTCTCCATCCCTGCCTCCCGTCTCATCCTGCATCTTTCGTCTCGGCGATGAGACTGTGCAGGCCCACAGGTCACGGCGTGGCAGGCGGCCAACGGGCATTTAAAAAAAGACATAGAGGGGCTGCCGAGCCGTAAATCCTCTCGCCCAGCAACTACTGTTTAGGAGGGCTTCGTTAAATTTATGGTGTAGGCAGAGCGCAGGACCCAGGTGACGCAGCCCATGTGCGGGATTTGAACCACGCTCCCCCAACTCCACAAAAAACCATAAAACAGTTCACTGGGTGCCCGAGAAGGCAGAAAGCAGGCAGAAACTGCTCTTTCACATCCCCCCCCAATGCGTTTCAGCCTGGCCTTGGGCTTGTCCCGCTCCCAGGCGGGTGATGCGGGGTCCCCGCAGCCACAGGCAGGTCCCTGCGGCCAAGGCTGGGTTTGCGAGGGCAGGAGTGGAGCCTCTGCTCTCCCCTCGCACCACCCAGGTCAGCTGAAATGTGGAAACTGGGAAACTTTGACACCCTCATTGAGTCCCTCTCTTTGTTCTCAAGGAATCTCCACACAATGGAGAGAAAGAAATGGGACTTAAAAATTGCAATTAAGCAGCTTCAGAGCAGGTTCCTTTCACTGGTTGCTTTTTCCTATCAAATCTCATTTCTGCTCTGAAAAAGCAGTTCCAATTTTAAATTAAAACAGGCAATGTAAAATACCTCATATCCTTCTGTAATAAGAGTTGCTTAATTTATGATTGGAGATCCCTAAACAGTCATATCTCACTTTCCCACTGAATTTTTGGTCAGGTCTTGAAAGAAAGGCATTTTTTTCCTAATGTTTTAAAAGTATCAACTTCCTTTCAAACATTCTTTAACATTTTATGTTTTTTAACTTGATGAAAAGGTCACTTTGTTCGGAGTGGGTGCATCTGCTCCATAATTGTTCTAGTATCAGGCAGAGCTCCATCCTAACAAATTATTTTATGAGCATTTTTTTCCCCCTTAATATAGTGGTGTTAAGGTTACCACAAGTAATTGTTTCAAAGGCAAAGAGCTACAGACCAAAGGATGCTCACACTTTATTTAACTTCACCGACTTCAGACGTTTAGCTCTGTATTCAGCAGCTGCCATCAGCTGAGCTCTGAGAAGAATAACCTGAACAGCTTCACCTCTTCCTGCTTGTGGGGGCCTGAGGTAGCACAGGAACACCATAAATACATGAATTTATAGACCAAGCTGCATAACAAAACAGCACAAAATACTGATTAATTCTCCTTTGAGCCAGCAGCAAGTTTTATCTGAGCATCTCCAAGTGCTTCACAAAGGGCTCTGTCAGCAAGTTGAGACATGGATGGGTTAAGACCCCAGCGTAGAGCGACGCGGGAGACCCAGAGACCGTTGGACATCAGCATCTCAAGAATCAGTCTCGAAAAGACTACTTGCTGTGAAAGGCAACAGAAGCTTTTCAGCACGTGTAAATCAATATTTCTTATTAAGAGCAATAATATTTTGAATCTGCGTATTTTGCCAGTTTGGGTAGAGAACCCATGTTCATTCCTCTGTAAAAGATGAGAAGCTGGATGCAGTCACTGCCACACAGGGGCCAAGGATGCCCCTCCAAGGGGCAGCTACAACACAGCCCCCTGGCCATAGTGTGCCCCTATGGGCAAACATCACCACACTGTAAGTGCTTTGCAAGAAGAGTGGTGATACCTGGCTGTGTATTAGAGATTAGAGCAGTGAGAACCCAAAACTGATGCAATTAAACCCTCTAAAATAGAAGACTTTCTAGTTCTTACAAAATTCAAACATACAGAGAACATGTTTAATTAAAACTTGGCTATACATTTTATTTTTTAAAAAAGATTTTCTAAAAAAAAAAAGAAGAAATGAGCTAATTATATCGCTTCGTATTCTAATATGCCTTTTTTATTATTTTTTATTAACGCACTTTTCTAGCCAGGCCAGTCCCTTGAGAACCAGTTCCTCATTTATAAGGAGGTTCCCAATGGGAGTTAAAGAGAGGCTATTTTATAAGAAGGAAATATATCCTGAAAGAGGAGCCATACAAAGATAACCCTGCATCACATACATCAGTATGGAGGCTGCAATATGTATTCCAAGAATGCAAATCTCCCTCTGCAATAATTTGCTCGTTAGTGTTAACGAAGGCCCAGATACTGATTTCTGTGTATTTGTTTTTGTATTTTTTGCCACCCTAATGCTTTTAACTAAAATTATTTTTTTAAAAATTCACTTTATTTAATGAATTTAAAGGTCAAGCTTCTTCCTTTCCATATGTAAATCCTATTATTAGGAGAAGTTTGATATTAATGGGAGTTAATAGAACAAAATAAACTCAAGATAATTTCAGTAAGTTCGGTGCTTCTTTCACCCCTTTGAGCAATCAATATCAGGATAACAGTGCTTTGGGAATGGGAGCAACAGCCAGAGGAAGGATGGATGGGATGTGGGAAGGTGCACAGGGCCTCCCCAGCTTCCACACAAGGGAAGAGGATGCAGCTCTGCAGCTGCTGGATCCCACTGCCAGCACCTCCCCAGCTGCTCACTCTGGCAGGACACAAGGTGCCATCACCAAGAGCCCCTTCCCCATCCTCCTGCAGAGGGAATGGGCAACCTCTGCTCCTGTAGTTTCCGCCTGGGAGGCCACAGCAGTCACACAGAGAAAAAGCAGGAGCTGCAGGAGTCAGTCGGGGGCAGGGAAGTTGCTGCCTCCCCCCCCCCCCCCCGGTTTTGGAGTCTTTCACTGTTGTGTCACTGTCTTGCTCTCTGTACTTGCTACAGCAGGACTCAGAGGTTTGGGCTTAAGTACAGTTGTTGGTGTTTAAATAAAGCCACTTCTGTGCCTGTGGAAGGGGAGGTGGGGAAAGAGGAATAAACTCATTGCTTTCATCTGCATTCCCCGTAGGAAAACGCTCCCTGTGCTAATGAGTGAGGAACAGCCCTGTCTGGCCTAACGCATGCAATAAAAGTACCTGCAGTGGTTTTCAAGCAAATGATTCCAGATACCAAAGAGCAAAAGCATCATTAGTCTGGAGCAGCTTCGCCCTTGACGGGAATGAAGACCTGGTGCAGCCCCTGGCAATGCCAGCCCAAAGGCTCCTGCAGACAGACCAGCACCCTCTTCCTTACGGGCAGCCTGAAGTAATGGGATTAAAAGGAGTGGAGAAAAGGATGAGTCATAGACCACAGAGTGGAGTTAATTCACCTCTTATCAAAGGGCACTAACCTGCTCCCTCTGAACACCAGAGAATCTTGCAGGGAAACCCATCTTCACTGCAGCCTCCCTCCTGCTGTCACTTCACAGATGAAAAAGTTTTCCCAAATATCCCTCCCAGCCTGCACTGAGCAGGTGACCTTATTCTGCTGCATCCTCAACACCTTAAAATATCCGACTGCCCCTCCCTGAACTGGTTTTGGGGAAACTCTTTTTTGTTTCCTTAAATTGAGTTTATTTTTTTCCACTGTTAATACAAAAGGGACTTTCTTTTTTCTTTATTCCTTACTCTGGATGCCAGTTTTATCTTTTGAAAAAAGGTTGTGTATAAAAACTATAAAGCTCCCTGTAGATACAAACTTGATACCTTTAAAACCCCAAGGCAAATCCTGGTGTTGACTCATGGACTTTCATGAGGTTATGCCCACTGTGTGAGAATGAATGTGGAGGCCGTGGACCTCAAGTCAGCCCAGATCAGCTCAGCACCCTCGTTTCCAGTAGCAGATAATGGAATGGAATACAGAATAATGCCCGCTCCAGACAGAAGTTTCTTAAGCAGTCAGACAGTATTTTGATTTGATGTATCTCATTCACACAAAAAAATCCTCAAACCAAAAGCATGGCCAGATATATTTGACATAACACAAATGCTGTGGAGGCTGAAAGCACAGAGGGCTGGGACTGAGAGGGCAGGGAAGCACCACTGGGAGCTGCGGGCAGAGCCCTGCGATGCTCTGGGTCTGCCCAGCCCAGGAGCTGCAGAGGGACAGAAGCGACAGCAAGGACCTGCAGTCCCATGCCCTGAACCCCCGTGATGCTGCTTTGGTGGGTGGATACGTGGGATAAATCCCTTTCACTCTGCTTGGGCTGGTGGGATGTTGGGAAGCCCCTCTGAAACAAGGACTCAGTCCCCGTGACATGCAGCGTCCATCTCCCAGGAGATGCTGCTTCTGGCTCTCTGCAGACTAAAGCAGATACTGTCACATCCCATCGTGGCTTGCTTTAAGGTCACCTTTTCTTTCACAGCCTTGATGTGACCACAGATTAGGCAAGGGAGGGGTGGGAAGGTAGGAAGCACGCCGAGATAAAAGGCACCACCACACTTCTGAGGAAGCCAGGGCCCTATTCGTGGGCCCGTACTGTCCATCGTAGCCTGACTCACTCTCACCGCTCCCGTTGGCTTCGAGGCAAATAAGAAAGCACAGAACCAGGTTTGGGATTTGAAGTGCAAGACAAAATAAGCCTTGCACTGCTTTTGCTTTGGGGAGGGGAGTGCTGATTGCTACGAGCATTCAATTTGCAGCCGAACAACACAACTCTGTAATTGTCCAGGTGCGCCACGGGCTGGAAGAGTTTGCATTTTTACAGAACACTGGGTATAAATTACTTCCACAAGCAGAAGCCTGGACTCAGTGGAACAACGCAGTTGTCTGCTACAGCAAATCTGGTGCTCTTGGCTTCAAATCTGCTACAGGCACTCTGGATTTTAATTACTATATTGTTTCATATGTATGAGTACTTCATGGGTTTTCTGCTTTCACACCCTGCATTTTCAGTTTAAACAAAGCTCTGCATCATCCTCCGAAGCGACTGAATAAATATCCCAGACTTTATAGATCCGGTAGCCTTTCCAGCGAACATCACAGCAGTCATGCTTCACAGAAAAGGGATAACATCCCAGAGAGCAACTGATAAGAGCAACAATTTACAAAGCAAGAGATCTGTTATGCAGTGAAAGCTTTATTACCATGACTCGGTGTTACAGCCAGAGACATAAGGGTTAATCATTGCAGCAGTTTGCAGCTGGTTTGTGCTCCCAGGGGAGCCACAGCAATAGACTCGGCTGCAAGAGGAGGTCAGCCCCGCTCTGCCGGGGTCAGCAGGCCGGGTGATAACGCACCTCCCAAACTTCGCTCCGAGGAGGCACAGGTGCCAAACCCACCTCGTGGGCTGCTGGATCCTCCCGGACGCCAAGGCGGCCGCGGCGGCGCTGGATAATTGGAGGGTGAGTTCCGAGAGCCGCCCGGCAGCGCCAGGTCCCGGTGGCAGCCGTGGGCTCGCTGGGCGCGCGTAACATTTCACGGGAGACTTATTCCTCGTGGCCTGAGAAAACAGAGCAGCCAAGTCCGAGCCTAAGGGCCAAACCCTGCGTATTTTTTTCCAGTCTCACGGTGTAACACGCTCACATGAGCAAAATGGGCATTTCACTAATATTTATCTTCCACTGCTACAAGACACAACAATAATGAAATAAGAAAAACTTTAATCCTGAAATGCAGCTTTAATCTTCAAATTGGTCAGCTTATCAGAGGGGTAACATTTATTTTCAGAGACAGGCTGCTCGGAATGATCAGCTGAAATAGAAACCCGTAAGTGAAAGGATGTGAGTTTATTGGGCACTGTTGTCTGTATTTATAGTTCCTGCTCAACCCGTATTTCTGTTTTTATATGCATGTGTCAAAAATTAATATACGGCAAACTTCACCAACAGTTTTAAGAGATCCTAAAATATAATAAAATCAATAAATGATGTTCTGGCATAAATGTTTCTGTAGCTGAGGGTGGTCAGGTTCAAAGGGCAACATCTGACCATTTCTCTTTCCCACCCTGCTGTGGAGTAGGGCCCTCCCCTCAACTCCAAATCACTGGGGAGAGGGTAATTTAAGCTATACTTGATGTACCCTATACATCACTGTCTTCAGGACCAGGTTTAAAATTAAACTCTGATGTACAAAGTTAAACAAAAATGAGATAAAAATTGGCAGGGGTTGAAGAGGGTCAAAGTAGTCAAAACACAAGGTAGACTATTGCTTCTTTTGATTTATGTTATTCTGTGCACTAAAAAAAATAAAATTATAGCTCTCATGGAGACTTTTTTCATTGAGAATAAGGCATTCCTAATTTGTTTTCTATAGACTTACAGGGCATTTGCCCTGGGAAGCTGGAAGTGTTTATTTATTTATTTAGGCAGAGGCAGAATATCACCGACTGCTGGCAGAATATTCAGATTACCATTAGATATGACCTTTACTACTCAACAGCAAGTGAAAGAGAACGGTATTTCACTTTCCATTAGTGGTTATCTTACAATGCACGCATCTATAACCTTATATGTGTGTAGGGTTTTGCTTTCAGGTGACTCTTTAAACACAGCAAAGTGCTGTAGTTACATTTGGTAGCAGAAAGGAGGACTTCAGTGTTTCTTTTTTGCAGGTTATACACCCACATAATGCAGTCACCCTCCAGAAATTCAGAACAGGGAAGCTGCAAATGAAAAAGATTCATTTGAAACCAATTTAAGAAAATCCTTGCAGGAAGTTTATTTTTTACGATGTAGTCAACTTTTCCACCTATTGCCCTTGACGTGGTTGGTGTGTGGACCGTAGGCAAAATAATTTGGGATCTTGATCTTTGTTTTGTATAATATGATAATGAAATCAACTACTATCCACTGGTATCAAATGAATTTCTCTGTGCTGCCCCAGTGGGAGGAATAAAAGGGTTCAACTGCCAAGCTAATGGGAAAATGAAGAAAAATCAAGTCCTTGGATGGCTAGCAAACAAAAAAATGCTTACTTTGGACATAATGGTGGATGTATAAAGAACTTGAGATCATTGTGAAACCAATTAAGCTTTTCCTAAAAGTTTTTTATTTTTGTATGTTAAAGTCCTATTGACTTCATATGGATTACAGCCAGCTGGAGCTGGGTGTGTTCTTGGGCTGTATGAGGGCATTAGACTCTGAAAATGCCTGCACTTGATTTTAAATCTAATGGGAAAAAAAGTATGCTGTCAAGACAACTATTAATGAAACATTTCTATAGTTTTATTAATATTGACAAAGAAAATTCTTTGTCATCAATTTAGTGAGGACATTTTCACCATTTAATATGCAGATTTTAGTCTTTCACCAAAATGCTAAATGATGCAGTGTGTAAAATGCAGTTAATGTGTGAGATTTTACAGGACTGACCTGCATATATGCCTTTAATACACACACAATTTGGCAAACTATTTGTGTACTAATTAAGAAATGCAATTCTTCACAAGCACCTGGTTGGAAAGCTGGATGTGCAGGAGGTATACAAACAGGATATTCTGGTAACATACAGCAAGCAGAGGTAAGGATCAAACGTTACAACAGGTTCACTTGTTGTGATCCAGTCTCCCAAACCCTCTCCAGATCAATATTTTTTGTACCACTGATTAAGGCTTTCTCAAATATCTCTATTTGAAGAGCCTTATGGGGTCACGTAGAAGACCACTCATGCGCTGTAACTACAGCAGAGCACAGGCAGCACAGAGCAAAGGGCTGGCTGGTTGAGGAATTATCATCCAAAATCTTCCTATGTCCATTACACTTTGGGAATCAGAACTATGAACTAAGGAGACAACCAGCGAGGTCACGGGAAGTGCCACAGTACTCACAAAAGGTGAAATTGCTGTGAGAGCTCTTGGAATGAAGGTTCAGGGAGAACACTGGAACCACTCCAATCCCAGCAGCTGCTCCAGAATCAGGTAAAGAACAAAAAGGTACCACAAAATTAAAAAAAGGGAGATTATCAGCTGTTAGAAATACATGCAACCCTTCAACATCACTGTGCTTAGCATGAGCAATGCCTTTTGCTGATTTATCCATGCAGCAATTAGGAGTTCCTCCTTAGGAAAGGCACCTGGCGCAGCAAAGGAACTGATTGATTCCTCCGTGCAGCACGGAGTTGATTACGGGTAACTGATTCGTTCTACAGCTGTGATCCTGAGTGCATTACTGCAGACATCACCCAACACCGAGATCCATCAAGGGTGCCCGAGCGTGCTTGCTCAGTAAGAGCCTAATTCCGAGCTCACCAAAAGGAGAGGATTTCCACCGGCTGCCCAGGGCTCTGGATTTGGCCGTTCCCATGATCCTGCCTGCAAGAACTCCCTTTGGGCCCAGCTCTGGGATGCTCTTGTCTCCACTGCCTTACCCTGTTTAAGTGCACAATCTTCTTCTAGAGTGAAATTCACCCATCGACACATACAAACCCTCAGAACTATTTATTAATGACATTTCTGCAGTCCCTGTTTTTGCCAAGGAAAGAAGTCTTTCCAGAACTTCCTTCTGATCGTGTTTGGGTTTACATTACCTTGCTGAGATGCTTGCAAAGATGCTGTGCTCCAAGCAACAGTAAAGAACCAAGTCTATAATTTAACAACCCCCCTCTGAGTAATGACAATTCACTCAAAGAAATTCAGCATTTGCAGTAGCCCAGTCGCAGGCCTTAAGCACCTTTTCAGCCCAGCTCACTCCTCAGGGCACCCCTGAATGGAACTGGGCCCCGTTTCATTAAATCGTAACAGGAAGAGCCAACCCCACAGACCTCACACAGGTAAGAAATCATCATTTACACTAACAGCACATTTGACTTCTGTGGGATGGCACAGGAGGATGGACTACTTACTTGACTACTTACTCCCTGGAAGTGTTCAGAAGGTGGGCTGAAGAGCTTCTTATGGACGTGGTTTAGTAGTGGACAGGTACGGCTGGACTCGATGATCTCAAAGGTCTTTTCCAACCAGATGATTCTATGACTGAGATGAGAACAGGTCTGTTACAGCAGAGCACTGAGTGCCCTCCGTAAGCCGGGCGAGGGTGAGTGAAGGGCAGGATATGATCTTCAGGAACCTTGCTGGACACTATTACTGAACTGGTGACAGCTTTGCAGCGCTCTGACCTATAACAAACCTCAGCTTTGCCTCCCCACTGACACGTTTCTCTCCACTTCCTGCTTTCCTTTTCTTCTTGCCATTATCCAACCATTTATTTTTGCTCTTTCTTCTTTAATCTTCGTAAATGAACTTTATGTTTTTGGAAAGTATTTAAGCAACAGCCACAAAGCTACAGGTGCTCTTGTTTGACTGCAGAGTGGACTACTTGGTAGCATCTCTACGTTGCCCTGCCAATGTTCCTCCCCTCTGCTCTGCTGGGATCAGTGCAGTCTCGATGCTCATTTACTCTTTGGCTTCTCCCTTCAAAGCTGACAATAAGGGCCTCATACAGCGTGTGCTAGTCCAGTGAATTTGTCTGATAAAGCACCTATTCAGGCCTCTGTTTAACAGAGTTTTGTTTCATACAGGACACAGAAAAAAAATCACATTTTGGCCCTAGTGCTTCATTAATGCTCCCAAACTAACACCCTAGAAAGGGAAAAACCTTTCTGTCTGATCTGCCTCAGTTTCACTTCTTTGTTTCTGAATTCCTTGTGGTCCTATTTTTGTTCCTGAATTCCTTGTGGTCCTATTTTTGTTCCCTATCTTTCCCCACTAATTTAAAAAGTATTTTATTGCAATTAAGTAAAGCTGCCCTCGCTGGTTTTTCTCTCCTGATCAGATTTTTAAAACAGATGCCCCTTTTTATTTTTTTCTCTCTCTTTTACCACTGCCTGGAGAAGCTTTAACTGAAAGTAATGCAGCAGTGGCACTGATGATGGGCTTCTAGGGATTTTATGAATCCAGAATTAATTTGTTCCTGAGATCTGGAGAAACCAGGAGTGGTGAAAAATATTTCTGGAATAAATATTGTATCCGACACCAAAATCCCAAATCCTATTTACAAAGGGACCCTGAAATCCAGTTTGTTTGATCTGTATTGTACAGAACTGTGAAAATATCACAAAGTCAAAGAACATAATATCACATCCTAAATGATAATCTTCCTGTTTCTTGGAGGCTTCTCACTCCACTGCCAGGGCTGCTCTGTGTGTATGCATTTTGCCAATAACAGAAATGAAATAAGAATGCCCTCGTTTCTGCAACTCTGCTTTGGTTGCACTGTAAAGCACCAAGAGCAGGGACCGCTTCCTGAAGAACCCCTCCGTACAGGCCCTTGAACACGAGGACTGTTTCTAATAAGCAACAGCTGCTGCTGTGGTTTTACCAGTCAAATGATTCATGTCTTCTGCTCCGAAATGATAAGTGGAACAAATGTTTACTTAGATGTGTAACAGAGGAACAATTGAAAAATAGTAGACTGTCAAAGAGAAATATTTTCCTGTTATCTGATCCCTGACAATTAGTCTGAACCAGTTTTTAGGCAGAAGGCAGGGTTAGAGCGATGCAGTTGGAATGGCAAAACATTCAGCTCTTGGAGCGCGGCAGACCAGCTCCAGCAGGCCGGATTGAGGATCTGAGGGGACACCAGCACCTCTGTGCCCACTGCTACCCCCTCCTCCCCATTCCTGGCAGTCTTCCCTCCTAACTCAAGAAGGAAGAAAGCAGACTTACTGTTTCCACTTGTTTCTACGATAACGTCAGGGAATACCGAAGCGCTGCTCTGCTGCTTGAGCGTGAGTGAATTCCCTCCCGTGGGTTCTGCTTCCCCAGGAATCCACAGGGCCTTCTGGGAGGAGCAGACCAAATGAGCAGAAGCATTCTGTTGCCAGAGATTCCAGGCTCTGTTCAAGGACAAAAAGATTGCGTTACCCTTCAGATGCTGGGAAGGAGAACCAAGCAGACCCTTGATGTATCTCTGCTGAGCCTGGAGGCTGCTGCAGTCAGAGAGATTTGACACCGCTGGGGCAGCGCAGGGCAAGAGGGACAGGTTTGTTCAGTGAGAGAGGAAGCTGTGGTAGACAACTCACACGAACGGAAGAAGACAGCATCCAAACCCTGTGTCTTTTGCCTTTGAAGGGCAGCTGGGAGACAAACAAGCATGGAAAAGAACAAGGGAGCCTCAGGATGCTCAAGGTGCAAATGATGCCACTGTACATCTATAACTTTGACTTACACAGATGCTCCCCAGTAGAATAGGGTTTAAATCCACCTCTATTTTGCACAGATTCTAGACTTCGTAGCTTTTTCACAACGCTCTCTTCAGTATTACTGCATGAGACTGCACTGCATTGTATGGAAAGGTTGTCAAGGCTTCTGCTTCCCATCTGTAAAATGGGAGCAATATTTCCTTTCTCTCAACCTTTATTCAGCTCACAAGGCTCCTTAGCCTGGAATTCTTTTATTGGGTGTTTCTGTATTGTCTTGTACAACAAGACCCTGATATCAGTTGAAGCCTGTTAAGTAGTGCTGAAATATAAATAGATAATAATAAAAAAGATGATTTTGACACAAAATGGAACTTCATATTCTGGAGAGCGAAATAAAATACGTACTAAAGTCTACTGAACTGTAACCATGAGATCAAATGATAAAACTCTTGTGGCAACAAAGAGTTGACACAAATTTGTGAGATTAAACCGAACCGACTCAACGGAGGCTTGCACTGGTGATTTATTCATATAAAATATATGAAAAAAAAGTGAGATGATCAAATTACCCTCACAGCATGGATTCTGACATGGATGTAGACTAAGAGAGTCACCGGAGGCCTGAGCAGGTGCGTTGTTCTAATTATACCCTCAGCCTTGTGAGGACGGAGCAAACTTCCCGGTTGCTTCCCTGGTGGAGATAAGGTGTTATCAGCCATCAGCAAACGAGAGGGGAGAGCAAGGACAAGGCACCTGATGGGAGAGAGAGGAGCGAAGGAGGAGGCAAAGAGAGCGCATTTGTAATGCCACTCATCTTTAAAAACCACACACCCAAAGCTACTCCAAGCTGTTTGGATGCCACTTCCAGCTCATTTCTTGTGCCTCTCAGCAACCCCTCCTTATGGCGAGGCACAAAAAAGCCATTTTTTTAACATTTTCTCTTTTATGGTCTTGTAGTGACATATCTGGCTAAATGTAACGATTTATTTGTTTATTAATTAATCAGCCCCAGGCACACTAGGAGTTACAATCCAAACAGTCCCCCACACAGGTTTTTATCACCACGTACTACATCCCTAGGGAAATACACATCTTTTTTTCGTGAGCATAAATGGACATTTCTATAAATTGCAACTACTTGGGTGCATGTAATATGCAATATTATTCATCTTTGTATTCCAGGTGAATCCAGACTAGACTACCAGCCTCTAGGGGAGTCTGCTTCATATAATTATCAGTATTCAAAGAATGATTGTAGATGTTGTAGCTTAACAGCAGGTGAATGGTCCTTATCTGAATATTAAATAAAGTGCAACCGGATTTCTAGGTTATCTCTGGCTAAATGTTTGCAAAGTCATTAGTGAAAGCACGCAGCCCTAATCCCAGCCGCTCTTCTCCTTACAAAGGATTTCCACCTTTGTTTTTAATTCCTTTGCAGGATAAATTGTTCATCTCCCCTTCCTATACAATCTTGTCCCTTGGTTGGACTACCAGAAACATCAAGGAAGCTGCCTTGTAAGCAGTGCCTATGCTTTTTTTTTATCATAAACAACAAAAGAAACCAAGGGAAGAGTGACAAAGAAAGATTTAGTATTTCCTCCTAGGACTGTCAGAGCTCTGAGTGTTGGGAAAAGGCTCTTTAGTGAAAAGCTCCTTTGTTTTCCCAAGTTCTGGGAACTTCAGCTCTATCTTCGGTTTCCTTATTGCATGATCTGGGAGACACTTGATGTATTTATTTAGTAAAAACCTTTTATTACTGTTTTAAAACGGGGGATTTACACTTGAACGCTGTTTTAGCGGCTCGATCGTGGATGCTATGTGAGTAGAGGAGAAAGCAGGAGAAAATTCACATCAACAAAGGAAAAAACCAAACCCACCGCCTGCTGAGCAGAGGGGAGCAGCCCAGAACCAGCACAGGAAACCGCTCAAGAGAAAGGAAAGAGAATTACTGAGGCACTACAGAACGTAAGATTTTCTGAGGCACAACCTCTGTTCCAGTCCTTAGCTGTGAAAACACAGCGGCCCTGCATTTTGAAGAGGAATTTTCATGAGGGACCCTTTCTGCAGCAAGGGAGATGACTCGGATATCAGTCACAGCCTTCACCCAGCACCACAAACACTTCACACCCTCACACCCACCAAGGCCTGGAGCAGCAGGGGCAAAGCATGTTATCACAATACCTGCAAATAGTTTGTTTTTATTGAATATAATATTAATTTAATATTAAATTGAGTAGTATTTCACTGAATATTAAAGAAACTCCACAAAATGCCCCAAATGGAGCCAGTAAGCCGTATACTATTCGTTTGAATGAACTTCCATTTATTTTGAGGTGTAACACGTGCTGAGTTTTCAGCATGAACTCAAGTTGCACCGGGGGAGGCTCAGACTGGATATTAGGAACTATTATTTCATAGAAGGGGTTGTCAAACACTGCAAGAGGCTGCCCAGGGAATTGGTGGAGTCACCTTCCCTGGAGAGATGTGGAGATGTGGTGCTGAGGGACACGGTTTAGTGGTGGAGTTGGCAGTCTTGGGTTTCTGGTTGGATCTGAATGATCTTAAAGGTCTTTTCCAACCAAAATGATTCGTGGATTTTTTGTTCTCAAGCACAGTTCCTCTCATTGCTGCAGCTCTGGGCAGCTGCGCTCAGGCAGATGCTACTCTACCCGTTTGCAAGGTTTTCCGCTTGTCTTTGCAGAAATGCAGAGTAGAAACATTCATTTAGAAAGGGCAGAAGGGAAGAAGGCCAGGCACAACTGGTGATTCACTCTGAATTATCCAGCAAGATACACAGCCTCAGGGATCAGGGAATAGAAGGGACTGTGCTTCTACACTCCGAAATCCCACTTCTTTCAGCAACAAGAAACAGGGAGGGCTTTTTTCCAGCGCGTGAGCACATCTATGCATTTTTTACCTAAAATTATATAAGAATTTAAAGCTCATTAGTTTGAGAATTCACACTCTTCCATCAAAAAACGGGTGTTCTGTGTCTCTTCTACCTTTGCCCCTTGGGACTTGTACAGTGGACATGCAGTGGGCTCTTTCTGGGTATTAAACCCACGCTATGGTTGCCAGCAATTTGGGTAACAGAGCTCAGAGATGTGTGTTTTTTTCCAGTCCTCCATCCTTAAGTATATTTACATGAAAGTGAACTGCAGGATAATTACAGTATCAGTTTGGGTACTCCTGTTTTCACAACATTGAAAAGAAAAAATAGGAAACTGAATGAGCAGTTGTGCTTGTAGCTATGGTGATGATCTGCTGAAGGGAAGGGTTGTCCACGTTTAGGCAGGAGCCTGCAGTCACACTGCTTGGGGACTCCCTCCTTTAGCACCAGGACAACTATTTTGGCCACGACAAACTGCAGAAATTAACAATTTTTTTGGGGCATTTTTAATTTATTTGACACTTTTGTATGTATTAAACAGAAAATAACAGGTTTGGCCAAAACTGTTCTACATAGTTCAGATCTTACATCTTCATTCTTGTTCAAGAGTCACCTGCAGGTGCTGAGATTAGTTCTGATTTATCCTTAAACACCCCCATTTTCTAATGGTGCTTTTTAGCAATACCTGACCTCATATTATGTATATTAATTTCTATTTTTCTGACCTCATTATGTGTATTTATTTCTATTTTTATAATCTCTTGAAGCACTGACACACATCCTGATTTAAAAACAAGCCCTTTAACAGACCACTGGCACTTAGAAGCTCATGGCCAAATCCCAACCCATCGGAAGCTGGTGGAAATTTTGACAATTATTTCAATGGTTAAATCATAATTTGGTCAAAGTGTACAGTAAATGGGAAGATGATTTGCTTAGGGAATGATGAGGGCTGGCTTTGTCCCTGTCATCAACCACATGCTGGCTGATTTAAGAATAAAACTTGGAGCTGCTCACTCAGGTAATCAATCATTAAACCAGATGCCCTTGTTCAGCCGTGGGACAAACACAGAGATGCAGCAGGAGAGGAAAAAAAATAGCAAGTTTTAGAGAACTTGAGACTCTCTCATGTCTCTGCATCAGGCCCTCACAAAGCTTAAAAAATAGCAGTGCATTTACCCAGATTATGGCTCTTCTGTAACTGATCGACTGAGACTGGAGTTTGTGGCTTTTTTTCATAACCAATGAATAAAATTCATCACCAATTTCAGAGATAACTTGTGTGGGAAGGCTGAGCAGAACAACCAGAACATGCACTAGCTGGGCTTTTCATCCCAGATACAGGCTTTTGACCACCACCCCAGCAGGCACACAAGAGGGCACAGTCAACAGCTTTACCTGAGCCTCTTGTGAGTTTGGTCTCCTGACCTGAACTCTGATTTTGCAGAGTGTGTAAATACGTACAGACTAAAACACCTCCAGCAACACAGACCTTGCTTCAAGCCCTGTGGTCAATACTGCAGTACGTATTTTAAAATTGTACAGTATTTATATTAGCAATGTAGTTGTTTCTAAGTCTATAGCAACAGATGAGGTCCGACAAAAATCCCCAAGACTGTGTAACATTTTTTTTTTAATAAATTAAGAAAATCAGCTATAATCCCTTTCGCCCCACCTCCCTTCTGAGCCAACACACAACTGCACACGATGCTGCCAGTGTCCAAAGCAATTCCGCAGAGCAGTTTCTGAGAGGCTGTTGAGGGTCTCCATCAGTTTGGCTTTCACATCTACCAACAGAAATGGGTTCCTTTGAGCACCGACTGGATCTTTGGCAAGAGGGAGCCAGGTCTGGCTGACAGGGTGGGTGCTCAAGCACAGGGATGTTGTTATGGGCTAAAAACCGCTTCACAGACAAAGTGTCTCCTGCCACGTTCGTGCCCAGACGCTCGCAGCCCGCAGGCTGCGCCCTGAAGTCACAGGCCCCGGGCAGGTGAGTGACCGCTGGCCACACGAACATTCCTGCACACGGGAGGGTGTGAGTTACGCAAATATCGACTCTAGAAAGCTGTTGCAGGGCTTGGGAGAAAAAAAACAACAACAACAAAAAAGCCACTTAAAAATTCGCTCCAAATCTGGCCACAGTAGAGTTTTGCTAGTTCAAAGAAACAGAGCGAACTTTATTGTTATTTGTGTTTGGATCAAAGAAAATTATGAAAATAAACATTAGACAGGACGATAATCAAGGCTGGGAAAGAAATGTTTATGAAAGATTTTTCTTCTGTGTTCTCTTACCAGCATTAATAATATTTTGTTTTTCCAGAGTTTTCTTGCTTCCTTCAAAGAGATTGATTTCAGCAGAAAGAACAAACATATGCAAATAACCCGAATGATGTTATACCCCCTGCCCCTGTCCCCCCAAACTGCATCAGATAATTCCATATTGTTAGTCTGCATTACATTTTTATCAGTTTTTTGTCTTAATCAGATATGAAGCTCTTGCAGTACATCTCTAGAACGGGGCTGTGACCCTGATGTGACTCCGCAGCACAGAAGCAGCCTTAACCCTGCTGTAATCTAATAGTTCAAATTTAACGGATTTGTTTTTTCAGTGGAAATAATGGTTTCCTGTCACAAAACAGAGCTGCAGATTACATATCTGATAAATGGCCTTGGCATGATCTTTTCATGTAACACACAATTAACAGTGCTTCTCATAAGGTTCATCGTTTCAAGATTCGGTGAAAGAATTAATAAGTTAATTATTATGCATTTTCTTAAAAAAAATCTACATTTTTGCTAGTGCTTTAAAAACAAATAATAATCTGCTGCAAAAGAGCTCACCTATGCTTTCCAGTGTTAATTTAGCCTCAAAACACTAAACTGAAATTATTACCACTGAGTGCTGATGTACTTTTTCACGAGGCATATAACTGATAACCCCAAACGTGAACAGGGTAATTTTGGTTTTATAAGATACCACCCATACAGATGCTGAAAATTTCCACATGACAATTTTATTTTGTCATGCCATAATCCCCTAAACACCAAGTAATTAATAGCTGAACAATACATAAGGAGATAGGAATTTCTTCTACGTATAGCATTACATATTTTGAAGAAGTTTGTTATATATAATAAATAATAAATATATAATATATCTAATTTGGATTTGAAATCATGGTTCAGCGTGGCTCGTGCTGCCTTCAGCAGTTGTCTTCAGCCCACCCAACCACCAGCCTTCCCCTGACTCCGGGCGCTCACAATGAGGTAATCATCACCTTGTCGTTGGGTGGTGTGAATGCTGGTCAGAGGGCCTGTATTTTATTAACCGAAATAGGGTCACAAGTCAAATACACGCTTGGGGTCAGCGAGCAAATACAAAAGAAGATTAGAGGAACAAAAAAAATGTGACTGGAGGGGTAAAATCCCACTGGGGGTTAATCGAGCAGAAATGTATCAAAGAATGTAAACTACCCTTTCTTTTGTTATTCATCCTACAGGACAGAGTTCCTGCGTCCTGCCGACTCCAGTTAGATAAGAGAATCTTCTCCAGAATGCTCTGTTTTAATGATCTCTTTGTACAGAGCCTTACAGAGGGACTCCCAGTAGCACTGCATTACTTACTGCTCTTACCACTACTAAAACAGCAACAATAACAAGTAAAACCACATCAATCCATAAATTACAAAGATGCTTCACCTAATATTTTAATATGCAAAGAGTGCCTATAAAAATGAGAGAAAAATAGCACTCAATGTCACTTTTCTGGGATTCTCTTTGCCTTCAAGATAAAAAGACCAGACCAAGAATTAACTTCACAATTGTTCTGATTCAGCTCCTGTTTGTAAAGCAAATGAATTAAGGCAAATATTTCTGAAGAGATGGTATTGTATGCTATAGTTTTGTTGGGTTTTTTTTCCCCTAAGAAAAGTTATCCTTGAAAAAGCAGAAAAACGAAAAAGGAATTACATCCCTGATCTGCACAGTCAGTTCTGGACTTGGTAGGACCCAAATGGCAGCAGTCAAGAAAAATCATAGGGTACTTACCAAGCGGCAGCTGATTTTCTCTTGTGATACATGTTCATCGCTCTTCCTTTGACAAGAAGCAGAATATTCTGCCTTATTTGAACTGCACACATTTGTCTAATTCTTTAAAATCCCAGCAGTAGAAAGATTCCCTTTCCATCAATTCCCATTTATCACGCTTGTAGCTACATATCGTAATGTGAATCCCTCTATCCATGTGTACTGCACATCTATGGATTTTATGTTTTCACACCTCACGTGAAAAGCATATTTCAAAACTATTGCATTACTGTGTGCCAGAATAATAGTGCTATGGGAATGTAGGCACATTATCAGAAGTAGAGTATAAAACAAAGAAGTGAGAGTTGGGAAGGAAGGAACCCTCAGTTCTACAACTATGTGTCACTGACCTACTGTTCAAAGCCTCTTAAATCTTATTTTGCTGTACTTTCTGCATAAAAAAAGCAAGATGTCCTTCTGCAAGGCTGAAATAAATGTTAACTGGTCAAATCATGCCCTTCGAGAGCAAAACCGGGATTTCTGTCATCAACATCAAGATGAGCCAAACAAGGCTCAGAGCTTGTAAACCTTTATGTTCCAGAGAAAGACACTACATAGGTGGAAATTTCATGGCCAAATACAAATCGTGGCAGACTACTGAAGGATTAATGAGAAACAAAATACTGTGAATGTAAGTATTGCTTGAACCGAGATCGAACACCTCCCTAATTAGCTCTGTAGCCAGAGAGCATTTACCCAATGGTCCAGGTGTGCAGGGCCGTGCTATCAACTGCAGCTTTCACATAACTCACTCCTAAGTTGGTGCATTGGAAATCAAATATGTCAGTAATATTGTCTGAAGGATATGATCGTATTTTCTGCCCTTAAAAGTGTTTAATATTGCATGGCCATTCCTATTTTAGTGTTATTTAATTTAAAGGTTTTTTGAAAACACAAATGATCACAGAGTGGATTTAGACATGCTTATAAAGTAATGACAGGTAATCAACACAAGTCTATACAAAAAAGAAAAACTCATAACTCCATTGACACGTAATTAATATGTTTCTAAAAGCCAAGATTTTAAAGTTTCTTTCCAAGGTTTACACTTCAGTCATCTGAGCCCTTTCCATGGAATACAGCTCACTAATAGATGCTGAAGATGCTGAAGTCTTTCTGCTAACTTAGTATAGAAACACCACTCAGAAGAGTTAACTTTTTAATGATGTGGTCAAATTATATATAAAAAAAAAATCACTTTACGAAATAATTAATTACCTTTGCATCTGCATTATGTGAAGGAGACACCCTCTATACTCTGGACAGCAGTGCTGAGGTGTATTGAGGTTCGTATCATGCCAACACTGCTCAAAGTTACCACTCAAAGGCTTGTGATTAACAATTTTACTACAGTCACAATATATACATTGGGCTCTCCCAGTAAGTTGATCACTCAAATAAAAGGAAAGGAATGTTTTTGATCTGCAAAGAAGATGGGCAAAAAGTAACCCTGCTCATCTTAACTCTGCATTAGGGAAAAAAATGAACTTTGATCTATCATATTGCAGAGCTGCTTGTATTTCAGTGGCGATTTATCAATTCTTTAATAGTCAAAGCTCCCAAGTAGTAAAAGCTTCTCAGACTTCCTAATCTAATAGCCATTATTTTAAATTTTCATTCTGTATGAGTTACTGTTCAGAAGCAAGAAAGACACATAATTTCCTAAGAATTCTCTCTTTTATAAGAACAGATGAAATGGAATCCAACACTGTTAATTTGCTCTTCCTCGTGCTGATGTAAAACCAGCGCAGAATCCCACCTTAATATATCTTAACCCTTCTTCCCTAATCGAATAGATAGGGCTGTGTATCAGCAGCATTAAGGTCAGGATGTAGCCCCACGTTCTCCTTTCGGGGTCGAAGTGCTGTGGGTGCCCTCGGGACCCTCCCCTGCCCACGGCTGACAGCGCCGTGGAGGCTCCGCTCCGCCTGCCGCGCCCCCGCCAGCCCTGGCTCGGGTGGCTTCCACCCTGTGGGGAGCAATTAAGAAGCTTTCTGTGTGCTCCTGCCACCAGGACTGCTGCAATTTGTCTTTCTAAGGGATGCAGAGGTCTCTCTGCTTCCTCCCCCAGCACCAGATGGGTGGGAGAATCCGTCCCAAGGCGATGGATCCAGCTCCGTGGTGGAGCTTTCCCATCTTCTCTGGGTAAGGTGTGCCCCGTGTTCCTAAGACAACGGAGTCAGGGGGATATCAGTGGGCCTGTCACAGAAACAAATCTGAAATAAGCTTAAGACTGTCTTGTTTTAAAAAGCTTACCTTGGCAAGGCCAAAGCACAAGGATGAGCTTTTAATACTGCAGATCCAAACTTGCCTGTTGTTATTGTTAAACATCAAACCCTATGGTCAGAATTCAGCATTCCCACAGTCAACCACTCGAACTCAAAAATACATCAATGTATTTGCTAAATGGAAACCATAATCACATCACATCTTATCATAATGTCACAAAACGCATAAAATTAGAAACCAGTTTTAAGGCAAAATACATGACAGCAAAATATAAGTACACAAAAACTACATTAAATATCAGTCTTCATTTGTCCCTACCACTTCAACTTACCTCTCAGTTCAAAACCACTCACTGCAGTGCACAGCTTGAGACAGTCTAAGATCCATTTTAGAGTGGACTGAAATATAAATGACAGTTCGCACTACACATGAACATAGACAACTGTATAAAATATTTAAATAAAGACAGAAAAGAACAGAGGAAACCAACAGAGCCTTTGGCAGACCCAGCCTTTGGGAATTTAGCAGCTTGAGATTCATTGCAAATTTCATCTTTAATGTTATTTTTAGTTCAATATTTTGTAGCACTCAGAAGTAAATCTTTGTGTGCTGTCTCTTCTCCTGCTTGTGCTGCTTCCTTTTCCTATCTTTTTTCTTTTTAAGGAAACCTAATATATTTTCAATACAATTGATTTGTTACGTGTTTTGTGATATTTGTTTAAGTTATGCTGTTTCTTCATTCAATTCAGTGAAAACCATTACGATGTTGTTTCTTTTTAAGTATTGAATATCAATTGTCATAACTGAACATAAACGAGACCCTCCGATAGTCTTTGTTCCACCACACCTTGTGTTGCATTGAATTGTCTTACATTAATTTTGGTTCTTGGGTTAGGGCCTTTTTTTAACATCTTACCACTGCTCCAAATCCTGCCACGCACACTGCATTCCCAGAGCAGTTTTGACTTATCCTGGAATCCGTTCTTTGTCTCTCTGTAAAGCAACCTGACCGGAATGATATGAAACAACACAGAACTGGAGGATGCTGCAAAGAGGACATGTGGATAACTACCATCCACAGGAAGATGGAAACACTGGTTCTGCCTCACATCATCTCTCTTACCTGTCCTGCCCTGTTCAGGATGGATCTGGATGCCCCACGTTCTGCACACGGGGTTGGTCCACCAGCTCAGGGCCACGGATCCCGTTGCTGTGCCAGACAAACTGATACAGTTATTGGCTCCTTCTTACCTGCACAGAGCCTGAAGAGGCCAAGAAGGTAGAAGTGTAGGTGTCCAAGAGGATTACAGCAGGTCAAAGCAGGGTGCACATCCACAGAGGTGCTTTCACTCAGCACCAAGTGCAAGAGAGCTTAGCAGAAAAGAAACAATAACCTTTATGTTGGATACTGGGGAGCTGGCACGTGAACACGGCAACGACCAAAGCTCCTGAGAAACTCTCAGTTTACATCCTCAGCTACCCCATGGTGTATTCCCATGCTCAGGCATCTTGTTCAAAGTTGAGTCCTATTTTTTTAATTGACTTGTGAGGCCTTTCCCTTTCCTCCTGTGCCAGAGAACTCAATGAACATCCTCTCGCATTCTCATTCTTCTGATCTAAGAGTTGTGCCACAGATCATGGCATTGCAAACAGGCTATTTCACATCCCATGGAACTGATGATACCACTCTGATGTGACGTGAGAAGGGAACCACATAGGACATGCAAAATAAGACTAAGGCTACTTGTCTGTGCAGTATGAACACCATAAAACTATTTTTACTTCAATTATTCTAATTCCATCAGGCTGCAGTTGGAGTTGGGAATTTTTCTTTTTTTTCATGGAAAGATCCACAAGAGGAGGAGCTTGCCTGATCAGAAGGCTTCAAAATTACAAAGGACGTGTTTTTTCATTTCAAAAGCCCCCAATGTTCAACAGTTCCCACAAACACGAGGACTAGAAGCCCCAATTAAATGACCAGGTTTCAGCATTAAAACAAACAGAAGTAGTACTTCATCCTCTCAGTGAGTAATTAAATTACACAACTCATGGCCACAGGATGGTCTGGAGGTCAAAAGCGTAAATGGACCGTAAAAGGGATTACATGAAATCATGTGAGAGAAATCCATCAGTAGCTACTAAATGTGGTGTCCAAGATCCAGCCTCCAAATCCAAATGTCTAAGAATCCGATCTGCAGAGAGCAGAAGCCCACAGGGGAACAAAGATTGCTCTATATGAGTGATGTATCAGAGTTCAAACAAGTTTTCCCTAGGCATTTGCTCCTTTTCACTCTCAGAGAGAAGACATCGGTCTACACAGACATCTTGTCTGACTTGGGATGGCAGCTACTGCATCTGCTCTAAAGTTTTCAAAAATCCTCACTCATTCTATTGACACTGTATGTTTTAGAAATTATTCCATTTAAAATTCAAGATATTTAGAAAAACAAAACCCTGTAAAGAGTCAAACAGAGGGCAATAAGAAATAAAGTATCCAGAAAATATGGAGGCTTGGGGTTTTGATGGAAATCATGTTTATCCAGATCGTTCAAGACCTCATTTTGCATTAAAAATAATTATTTCCATCTCATGGTTGCAAAACAGAAAGTTAACAACACAGAAAGCTACAGAGTGTCCTCCTTTTTGAGTCTGCTGAGAGACTCAAGCACACCTGACATGTGAGAACCCTCTGGTGTACCTGCAACAGGTCCCTGCAGTGCTGAAACCACGGCTCGCCATCGCTCTCGCTGCATTGAATCATTTGGGCCTCTCCCTTTCTGGAAAACCTGATCCTCCTTGAGCCTGTAGGATTCATAAACACCTGCCCCACTAACCCAGTTTCACTACTTATCTAACGACAACCACAAGTAACGACCTGACTCAAGTCATGTCAATATTCTGCCAAACCCGACCGTTCTGCTCTCTTCGCCACCTCCTCCCGCCCGCCCCGAGGTTATGGAACCGTGGGATGGTTGCCAGAGAGCTGCAATAAAATGTAGGAAATGACATACACAAATAAAATTCACTTACCTAAAAGCCCTGTATGTCAGACCTCTCTGTGCTGCCTCCTCCCCCACCATCCAGCAGACTTCAAGCAGTTGTTTCTCCTCTTAATTTCCTCTTCCTTCGCTGCTTTTTCTTCATGTCCTAATTTCTCTTTATTTTCCCTCTCTTTTTACGCCATTTTTTCCTTTGACTGAAAATTAATAAATTAATGCTTTCATAATTTTTCCTTCCTTTAGAGCCAACAAAGCATCACCATGGTCTCACTTTACCATTTTTACTTCCTCTTCCCAATTTTTCTGCTACTAATTTTGTTGTTGTTTCCTACCTTTTTCCTGGCCTTCCCCCACAGCAATCACTCATTACTTGCCAGCACTCCCTCCTCAGTAACTTCTTCCCCCTCTGGAGCTCGTGTTGTGCCTCAGTGTGGTCTGAATGATCCAAATTTCCAGGTGGCTTTGCTGGGCTTCTGAAGGTTTGAGGGGGTGCAAAGGTCAATATCCTAAACATGTAAGGCAATAGTGAGCAGCTCTGATGGAAAGTTTCTGGATGCACGGATATGGCTTCAGGGAGGAGCAGGGAGGTGAAATGGAGCAGAGCAGAGTCCTACTCATGTTGCCAGGGGAAAATCATAGAATCATGGAATGGTTTGGGTTGGAAGGGACCTTAAAGCCCATCCAGTTCCATCCCCTGCCACCGTCAGGGACACCTCCCACTGGACCAGGGGGCTCCAAGCTGCATCCAACCTCGCCTTGAACACCTCCAGGGATGGGGCAGCCACCACTGCTCTGGGAAATGTGGGCAAGGGCCTCCCCACCCACACAGGAAAACATTTCTTCCTAAGATCTCATCTTGATCTTCCCTCTTTCAGCTTAAAACTGTTTCTCCTCATCCTATCCCTGTACTCCCTGATAAAAAGTTCCTCTCCAGCTCTCCTTGTTTAATTCTCTCTAAGCCACTTACTCCTTACACCTTCCTAATGTTCTAAGTCATCGCCTGTTGAGCCTGTTGACAAGATCCATCCCCAAAATCTGGCATTCCCATTCCCATGGACGCCCCTCCTGCCAAGAACACACAATATTCAGAATAACCCCTTCTATTTAAGCTAATACTGGCTCACATCTTCCTGATATTAAAACCCCTGTGAAGAACTGTGGGTTGATCCAAGCAGCTAAATGTGCTGCTCTAATTGCTGTGAGATGGGACCAGGCTGCACCTGCTGCTGGAGAGCCGTACGGCTGCGTGCGAGGCCAGTCCTCTGCAGCTTTGCAGGGGCACATTTAAACACACACTCACCATGCACACGTGTTCTTCAAGCTCTAAATATGCAATAAACCATCCAACACATTTTAATTCATCCCTATGCCTCTGCACTCCTGTTAGGAACAAGCACAACCGTTGGGCAAAAGTACCTTCAAGACTTAAAGAGAAAAACAGTATTTCAGGTTTGTGAGATAAGAAAAAACAGAATCAGCACTTGCTTAAGTGGATATTTTCTATGCTAAGAAATGAGAGAATGAGGGATTAGTTCCAAAGTAAAAGTCAGAGAAAGGGAAAGAGCCTGACTAGGTGTGAATTTTACGCTGTCAATATTATTCTAGCAATAATCTTTTTTGTGTTTCTGTTCTTTACCTTTTTAACAGCACAATTACCCACGGCAATACCATTTAAAGAGAATTTTTTAAGTAAGTGCCCAAACCACCTGAATGAAATACCATCCACAGTCCAAACAACAAAAAAGATTCCCACTTTAGGGGCTTCTTGCCATTTATAATAATTAGCAGTTTTTCTATGGAAGAATTGTACAATATGGGGTTTTCCTGCTTGTTCAGAATAGGTCATTCATTAAAGAAAATACTGGGAAATTATTTTCTGTGTCAGTGGATACAGGATGCCATCTGGGAGCTGAAAAAAATGAACTGAAATCAGACTGAAAAACAGAAAAAAAAGCCCGATTCAAACCATGGAATTAGGTGCACTTAGGAACCACAGAAATACTTCAGAAACCCCCGGCCCACGGGTCAGGCTGTGACATTGGCCCACGGTCTGTGACAGGAGCGACGCACGACACGGGCGCGTGTGGTGCTCCCCTGGGCCAACCCTCGGCGATCCGTCCCCTCCAGTGCCCCAGGTGTTCTCCTGCACCCCCCGCGCTGTCCGTGCCCCTCTGGCCCCGCAGGGATGCTCTCTGCCATTTCCTCCTGCAGCTGTTCCCAGCTGTCTGCTCACTGGCACTGCCCCGTTCCTCCCGCTTCCGTGTTCCCTCTCTGCTTCCTCTACTCCAAGAGGCTTTCTAACCGACTCTCCAACACACGGCTCTTCCGAGATCTCAGTCAGTCGCTCCCCGGTTCCAAACCCAACAGGCAGATCCGAAACCCTCTCCTGAAATGGGAGATGGTCTGCTCTCACCCCAGCTTTAGGATCACCACAAACTCAGTGTGCTGGGGCTGAGGCGGAGGGGTTAAGCGAGAAGGAGGATGCCTGCATCAGCAGATAAGGAAATCACAGCTCTATAGTGATAAATACATTAAGATGAATATGGCCATATGCCAATTTTTTTCCTCTCATAAATAAGACTCTTGTTTACCAAATGTTCAGTTTTGGTTATGTCACTATAAAAATCAAGCAGCTGGTAATTCAGGCTTGATTAGCAGGTCTCCAGTTTTGATTAGTAAATTACTGTAGTAATCAAGGTTAATTCTCATTTCGGAGCTCTGCCACAGATTTTATTCCTTCCAGAGAACTGTATTTACCACTCTGGAGAAGGAATATTTTAAATAAATATTACAAAAATATCCAGAAATAGAAATGAAATGGAGATAGAAAGGTTTTTAGAAACGTGGGAAATCAGAGCAGCAACACTGTTCAAACTTGAAATAGTTAATTTCCTAGGAATAAAATTCCAAGCTGCAATTTTGCAAAAGATCCACATAATCCATACAGAGATTGCATTAATTCCTTTTACCTAGTATTTCTATCTTTAAAAAATGTTTTCTTTGGATCTTCATCTTTCATGTAAAAAGAAAATAACAAGTATACAGAGAGGCTTAAAAAGAAGCGCAAGAGACCATTATTAGCACAAAGATAAACAGCAGAATGGATTCTGACTGAGCCAGAAAACATCACCGTGGAATCCACATAAAATTTAGTTTTCAACCAAACATATTGCACATCCAGTTCCAGCCCATCTTGTGATGAACATTCAAGTTTGTGAATGATCCACATGTCCCATAAGTGAGCAATCACCCCCCAAAGGATCATTATTCTAGAGGCACAATACAAAAAACCAGAGAGAATTCATTGGGGGTCTTTTTTTTCCCATGAAACTTTTTCTGAATCTTTAGCCTGCAAATCCTGCGATTATTTGAGCCACACAAGTCAGGGATTTGAGGCTGGATAACAAACTCTTATACAGTTTTTAATTAGGATAATATTATTTTCCAGTCACTACTGTGGGTCAGGTTCTGTGTCTCTCTCTCTCTCTCACATCGCTTTTCTGTAATTAAGACTAAATTACCTAAAATAAATCGGAAGTTTTGCTTTATCTACTCAGTACTGCGTCCTTTCTCAGAGAGGAAAGCACAGGCAATTTTCAGACACACCGCAACATTCAACCCAGAATATTTTAATACATTTCTGCCCAATAACACAGAAATAATTGACTGAAGAATCTCCCAAATACGTGGGCACAGAGGAACGTTACTGAGAATACAGTGAACACTGAATTCACTTTAAAGTTCTAAAGTTCCTATGCCCTTTGGGAGAAAATCCAAAACTCAACACTTTTTCTAGATAAACACAATATGTTCTTTTATGAAAAGCTAGGAAGGAACCTGGAATTTACTTCTGTTTCCATATAAATGCTTTAGTCCACTGGAGCAATTCTGAAACACAACTCTTGGCACTTCCACGATGCCAACGGAATCATAGCAGGGGTTGGATCAGACCAGGATCAACTGTGCTTCTAACTTAGCATCTTGCTCCTGATGACGGCAAGCAGAAAATTCTTCAGAAGGTTTCATCCTAGGGCTAGAAGGTCAACAGCTGTCTTACTGTCTGAAGCAAGGAGATTCTTATCCTTCCTGTGTTTTTTCCCATATCAGGAAGTCCTAGATATTTAATGTAAGGCTTTAGAATCATAGAATCATTAAGGCTGGAAAAGACCTCTAAGCTCCTGCGGCCCAACCCCACTGTGCCTGCTACACCATGTCCAGAAGGGCCACGTCTACACTTCTACTGAACACCTCCATGGAAGGAGACTCCACTGCTTCCCAAGGAAACTTGTTCCAATGAGTTTACCTGCATGGCTCATTTACAGACCAGCATCTAATGACAAGGCTAGAGGTGACAGCAGGAAGATCAGCTAGGGTAGGGTCAAGCTGGACATTAGGAAGAGGTTCTTCCCCCAACACTGGAACACTGGAGCACTGGAACAGCTCCTCGGGGAAACAGTCCCAGCACCCAGTCTGCCAGCATTCCAGAAGCATTTGGACAATGCCCTTCACCCCATGGTGTGAACGTTGCGAGTGTCCTGTGCAGGGACAGGAGCTGGACTCGAAGATCCTTTTGGGTCCCTTTCCAACTCAGGTAATTCTATGATTCTAATTCTATGACCTAAACACTGGCAGAAAGTGAAAAGCAACCTGGCCTATGAACATTTATTTAACATTAACCCTTAGCTAAAATAATAATCAACTTGAGTATGAAATAAGCATATACGGACTGGATTTACTGAGTACATTAAGGACTTGTCTCACTTCCACACATCACCAACTTAGGAAGCCCCACACTTCGCAAGAGAAGAGATAAAACCCCACACTTTCAGGATGAAAGCCTGTAACCCAAATTTTATAACTCTGGAAAAAGTGTGTGTGCCTTCTGTAGTCTGTCCTGCACGTGCAAGACAAGATTCACCTGGGGAAGGGAGGGGTGGGGTGCGGGGGAGCAATTACAACCCAGCCTTTGCATTAATAGGGGACTTCCACAGATTCTTGGCTCGTCCCCAGCAGTACAACAGCTCCTTGAATCCGGCATATTCTCCTCATTGCTTTTGTGTGTGTTTTTATTTTTGGCTTTGGCTTTCCTCTCCTTTGCAGTTCTTCCAAATTACATGGGAGGAAGCACACAGCTGTCGCTCCTCAAGAACAGTGCAGGAGACAGCGGCCTCCGTAACCACCTCTCCCACCAACACTGACAACGCAGGCATGTGCAAATAGCTTGAGATTCTTCCCAAGCTTCATTCCTGGCCAAATGGATTGTTTCCCCAAGACTAAGGTGGATTGTAGCTAGCAGCTCAGGGCTATGGCTGCAATATGGATAAAGCTATATTTGAGAATATTAACAAAATTCAGAATAAAAATCAAAACTCCAGCCCTCAGATTGCTTTGTGTTGCTCTTGTCGGAGATAAAAACTCCCCCCTGGGCAAAGACAGGGTGGCAGAGAAATGATTCTGCTGGTGATTCACCAGCCCTTTGCCAACCTCCAAGCAATCAACACGAAGGAAATACAACCAAGGATTCACTGCAATCTTGTTAGCCTTGGTAGAACAATTGTTTTCTTAAAAGCAGCCTGCTCTACTGTAAATGAGAGAAGCCATAAGGTTTCTGGAAAGGTATTTATGTTATCCACAGGTAAGATTGCACTGGAATGTGACAGTCTCTAGTTAAGGTGATTAATAATAAGTTATGTTGCTTGTTTCGAATGAAGACTATAGGCCAACTCCTGCCCTGGCTCAACTCCCACTGAAGTCAATTGTTTAGCCTGAAAAATGGATTACAGGATGTGGCTATAATTTCTGCATACAAAAATGAAGAGGATTTCAGTTTAGAAACAGTAGTTCTTATTTATGTGCTCTGCAGTAGTGCCTGGAGCCCAAGGTTCTTCGTGCAGGACAGTATCCAACTGCACAGGAACTACAGGCGCGGTCCCTACCCCGAAGAGTCTTTAATCTAAGCAAAAGACAGGAGACAGCAAACAGATGGAGAGAGGGGCAGAAATGACAAGGTAACTGGGAGATAATTATGATCACTATGCAGTCACAGCACATCAGCTACTTAACCACGATCATTTTTTTTAAGGTGACACAGCAGAGGAGAATTTTAAAGGAGGATGTGAAGTAGGGCAAGTGTAGTAGCTTGGAGATTTTTATAGGAGTGGACCCTTACAGCAGAAAACAAACCAAATATGGTTCAAAACTGGAGACAATGGTGAAAAAATCCATTGTGAATGGTGGATGCACACTGACCTGTCAGTACCTCTTGGATGTGACAGGGACAAACCCTACCGGAAGAGCCTCAAAGCGTCCGTGAGACATTTTTAGCTGTGGAGGAAAAGAAGGAGCCGATGCATGGTGTAAGTGAGGGAGATAATACAATATTAAATTTGAAAATGCACCCCTGCAGCAGCATTGGTGAATGGGCAAGGTGTCTGTCTGCCACGCTGAAGTAACCGAGGCTCAGTGCTGGGGCTCGAATGAAAGTTTGAGTTGTGCTGGTTGAAGGTCAGATGGTAGCACAAACAGCAGAAGATTTGTGCTGGCAAGCACAAATCTAGGTAGAAGGATGTAGAAAGATATCATGTCCAGAAAGAACCAGGCCTAGAACCTCAGGTGATGGTGCTAACACCGTGGTCACACCTTTAGTTTTTGTTTTGCAAGACGCCGTCGGCACTAAAGGGAGTCCCTGTATTTGAAATGGGGAACACGCCTCAAACTGCTGATACCTGACAAAGCAGAAAACTCTGCTGGTGCACGAGCAAAGTGTACAGAAAAGTGAGAAAAAAACAGGACTAAAAGAACAAAACCACCTCTTGAAAGGTTTTAAGGCGCTTTTTTTGCTTCCCCCCAACTCGGTAATTTGTATTAGTGCTCTCCCAAGCTCATATTTCAATAAATAAAGCAGTGAAATCAAGCCATTGTGGTTTGATACACATGTATGCTGTATTCTTGTGTGCCATTGTGGGAAGTGAATAACAGAAACTTGGGTATGGAACTGCTTCAGTATCCTTCTAGGAGCAACTTTTGAAAGCCTGAGCATTTGCAACTCCAATCTTATCATGAATAAGAATAGAAAAGACAATGTGCATGCTACTGCAGAGCAGTTTCTGTATTATAAATATGTTTAGGTGGTATCTAAATTACTACCAGAGCTCTGACCTTGATTACAAATGATAATAAAGTAAAGAATACTTTGAAGTGCCCCAAATAGTAGATCAAAATGCTTGTATGTTCACCACTTTGACCAAGATCCAGCCAAGATTTTGTTGGCTAATAAGGACTGTAAATTAAATAGAAAACAGGCCCAGTGAAGAGAGGTCATGGCTGCTTTTTTAAACGCTTACAGTCCTTCAGGGCAGGATTTCTGTGCTGCTTTAATTGTTCAGAGTTTCTGTTTCTGCCATGGGAGCTGCAAATGTGCAAGCCTCTGCCTCATAATGCCGCAATATAAACCTCCATTTAAACTTGATGGGTCCCTTCTCACTGGAGTTTTATTTTCCAGGCACTTTGGTGATGTGCTCTTTTATGAGCAGTGTGAATAAATATGATAGCAATATTACCTATGCAAATGGGCAGAACTCAAATGCCTAGGGACAAGAAAAAAACAACAAAGATCTGCCTTAAAAACAAATAACCCCCCCCAAACATTAGCTACATTTTTCTTATTTTAATAATAAATTTCTTCTAATCTTTCCACCAGTCAGCACTTCTCAGAGGGAGGGACTGACTACCCACGACCCGACTGGCAAAACGAGGAAGTGAGTTAACTTTTAGTCTTATTACTCTTTGATTCTTCTCCAGTTTGTAGATCAGTGACCAGACCGTTTCCAACGAGTCAAATTTATAGAAAGCCTAGAAAACCACTCAAATGAAACATCTCTGGAGATCATAGCCTTAAAATATAGGACAAATTCCCACTTTTAGTGCTGCTGGAAAGCTGCAGTCTACCTGGACTCTAAAATAGTTTCTATATTTAAGTGAGAAAATCATTGTGACTCACCATAGAGCAGGGTATTTGATGGTGTCCAGTTCCGTCACTCTGCCTGAAAAACAGCCAAGAATTAAGATTTACAAAGCACATGATGAATTTTGTACATCTCAGTGAAAAAAAAGATGGCTGTTAGAGAAAAGAGAGCTGTTCTCTTTGCATGGCAAAGGGTGTAAATGGAAGGGAAGGAAACGGGAGAGCTTGAAAGAATTTTGTGCTAGCTGGCAAAACACCCCATTATTATTGATACTGAACTAAACTTTCAGTTGTGCAAGAATCACTCTACACTAAAGCGTGGATGTCTCAGGACTAGCATGGAGATTAAACCTTTAACAATCAGGGAGTCATGATATTATTTGGTAAAAGGCACTCTTTTGGGGAATGAGTGCAGCAGAAAATAGACAATAACCAATACGTTACATTATAGCACAGGCCCTCTGTAAAATTCCCCTTGTTCCCAATGATCTTTTTCCTATTCTTTAAGGTGAGGGTTGCCCCGATTCTGGTTTTAGTTACAACACTGTAAATCTGGAATAATAACACAAAAGTCCATTGAGTTGACAAGGATTTTATAATTTTGTGAAGTCACAAAAGAGACATTCCCATGTTCCCTGGGTTTTGCACGGTGCTATTCCTTCATCTCCTCCCTCAACACTCATTCCTCCTCAGCCTCTTGTACTTATTTCATTCCATCCTCTCCTACCCATTCCTCCTGGTGATTTTTATGGCTTTGGGTGGGTGGGTAACTGGCACTGGGAAGAAAAGCTACACAGGAACACGAACACAGCATTATCCAGAGCACCACGCCTCCTGCTCCTGGTTTCCTCAACGACATTGTGAAACATGCTATCTATCTATTATTTAAACAATATTAAACAGCAGAAAAAGGAACACTGTTTTTTTTTCTGAGATTGTCATCTATTACAAAACCCTAGAAATAAAAAAAGGAGCAGTTAAAGGAGTTAACTTTAATTTCCTTGCTGTTGAGAAGCTGTTACTATAACAAACAGCAGTAAGACTTTTAAATCAGGCCTTTGTGGAACAAAGCATTCCAGTGTCATTTTTACATTAGTGATTGCAGTTGATGTCATTTTCGCAAAACAAAATTATAACCAAAATGGATATTTCAGGTCAAAGTGCCACAAAGAGTATATAGATACATTTCCATCAATAAATCTGCCCTCTTCCTGCCCTGACATAAGCGTTCAACCCCTTGTGATTGACGTTTTTACCACTAAATTATACTATGTCTGCTTCTAGAAGAAATGTCTCCATTACAAAATTAGCTAACCATCAACATAACATAAAATAACTTCAACATGGTGTCATTTCACAAGAATATTGATTCTCACAGACTTACTGGATTAAATCCTGGTTTCCCATAAAAGGAGCAGCCATTATGTCTTTGGTAGACAGGAAAATATATATTGTGGAAAGATGTATATTGAGGTGATTAAAACTTCATTGCTGGGCTCAAAAGCATAGGATTTTGTTCTGTGGCAATAACAACTAAAGAAAATGGCTGAGATATTAGTTGAAAAATACATATGAATAAGGTTAAAAGCCAGCTCCTCATCTGTTATTTTATGTTCTTCTGCTTGAAGATCCTTTTGACTACTGGTTGCAGTAGGAAAAGTCATCAGTTCCTCTAGATTGAGTGCTGAGTTTGCCAAATTCTTTTCAGGACCTTGTGCATGTAACTTTTCCTTGCTTCATTTACATCACCTTTAGGGCTAACGCAATTCCTCACAGGAATTTGGGAACTTGTAATTGACTAATGCCTTTGAAGTTCTCAGACAAGCAATGTTTAAGAGCAAATAACCACAACAGGCAGTGGGAGTTTCTTCCTGTATCAAAACCGTAGAAAGGAAAACTAATCAGAGAACAGACTATTTTATCATCATCCCTACTTCTTTTTTTATGAAGTTGCCCTATATTTGGCATTGAAATGATAATGGGCTAAACTCATTCTGGGCAGTACTTCTGTGATTTTAATGATGCTACATTGGGGATAAATTTGACTCAGTTCTTTGTGAACACTTACACATCAGAGAATTTCCTAAAGGAGAAAATACCACCCCTATGACCCCAGTTCACTCCTGGTACATGCAATATTTTGCGTTTCAGCCTGATTCCTTGAAATACAGCTGAAACCCACCATGTTTATTAAGCAAGGTCAATATAAATTGTATAAACTGTACTATCCTGAGGACTTTATCCTGGTTCAGGGCTCATGGTGAGCTCGGAGAGCAGGGATAAGTGAACAGCGGCCAGATTTCTCACGTTCTATGAAGCACTTTTCATCTCTGTTCATCTTAAAGGAAGAGCCTTGACAATCCCATTGGTTCTGGACTCTCTTGTGCAGAAGAACCAGGAAGACTGACAGTAACGAGCTGTAAAAGGGATGGAGGAAACACGAGGTTGCTGGGGAGGTTTGCAGTTACAACGTCTGTGTGCAGCAGGCTTGTATTCCTCAGAAAGCAGCGGCGATGGAGAAGCACCATCCACTGCCTGTGGCTTGCACACAATGGTGGTGGCAGTGACAAGAAGGATTCTCCTCAGCAGCTCCCTCCTGTTCTCTGTGCGGCGCGCCTATGAAAAAAGACCATTCTCACCTTGGAAGAGCCACGGTTCTGGCTTCCAGTTAGTGAAGGACAGTCTGTCACCATTCATCCCTGCCCATTAAGGTTTGAAGAGGACAACGTTACAAGTCTCTGCCCATTCAATCCTTTTTTGTTGGCACATTACTATTTTATCATTTTGATCTTCTCCTTACTGAAGATAAAAGACACCGTGGGCGGGATTCATGAATGACTACTGTTATTTATCGACCCAGGACTTTTTGAACATTTTTTCCCCTCTGATTCATGAACCACTTTTCCATATTCGAAAAGCAGTTCATAAATCGTTCAGCACCAGCAGAAATTAATAATAATGAGTTCATTTACATAAAAGGACTCATCCTGCCAGTTACTGATAATGTCTGAAACCAGAACCTTGTCGGCAAACAGGATTTTTGCTGGCAGTGCAGGAAATAATCTTTTGTTTATAAATTAATTAAAACATACTCTCCCCACTGCTTTTAGTGCTGCTATAGGGACATTTTGTTGGGCAAAACATGCCTTTTATGTTTTTTTAAACAAATGGCAATGCCTAGCGTGGAAAGAGGGATTTTTGGTAGCATTAGGAGTTGGACTTTTAAGAGAGAGGAATGTATTTTCATTAGTTTTCATTTTTTGAGTGAGGATTTCTTCCAAAGCCATCAGCAGCTGCATTTCGCGAGGGTTTGTTTGAACATACTCCTTCCTGTGGATCCGTGTGGGTTGACTCTCTCTCTCCCCAAGTTTCATTCCGAGTTTCAAATTCAAGGAAACTTAAAAACTCAACAAGAAACTCCCACGTTTCCTCTGGACCCAAACCCACGAGTTTCACGTGGTTTCCACGCAGAACTATAATCAGTCCCAGGTTTATTTTTGGAAAGGAGGGATGAACCTGAATGAACACTTCCATAAAGCCAGTCAAGGGCTAGAATCTGTGAATGGACATTCAAAGCCAGCACACACGTGGCTTATGCGTGCGTTTCATTAGGTTTGCACACCGGGAACTCAGCTCCCTTCTCCAAGACCGGATCCACACAATTTGCTCTACTGGAGCTCCACGGGATCAACAATGCCGTAAGAGAACGAGGGTTTTGAAGCATAAGGATAAGCTTTCACAACACTCTAAAGCTTAAACTGAGTCACACACTGTTGCTGTGAAGAGAGGCGTGCTCTTCCCAACCCAAAGTCTCCTGGTCCTGCTTTGCAGCAGGGAAAACCCGACGGAAAAATAACACGTACACCGCCTCCCCATACATTTCCCTTTGGATCACCAAAGTTTCTGTAGCTCCTATAAAGCATCTTCTCCACCCATGCGCTGTTCATGGAGACTAAATGTCTACAACGAAGTTCAGTTTCCACTGCAGAGCCCACACCTACAGATTATGTACAGCAAGAGCCAATATTGCCACATCTTACGTTGGTTTTTGCATTTTTCCATTAAGTAGCCAAAAAGCCCCAGGTGTTCTGCTTTTCTAAGCTGAAGAAGAGCACCCAGATTTGCAAGAAGGTAAATGGAATAACCATAGGAACCTTCTACATTTAAAATACTTAATTCTCTCTTAGTGTTGTAAAGAGTAAACGCTCGAGTATCAAATATCATTGGAAAAGAGTGGAAAGTCTTTCAGCTTGTTTACTTCTTGATGTACAGCAACCACTACCGGAAATCACAACATGGGATGTGATTTCCTGGTTTATTCAGTTTCTTAGTGCTGGAATTTGTCTTTTGGTATTCTGATTTTTATTTGAGTTTTTGTTTGGCAAACACAGAACAGGGTGTTACCACAAAGAAAGACTAGAAGTTGGAAATGTATCTTATTAGTCTGATCTGTGTAATATGTATGTACATGGCCTCAACAGAAAAGCTACTTTAAAAAACAACAACAAAAGACCCGAATTGTCTGTTCCTAGTTTTGCTCTTAATTGGTGACATCTGGTTTTGCTGGGACTGAATGAAACTTTTATTTTGTGTTTTTGAGAAGGAAGAGTTGGCTGGCTACTTATCTTTATGTGGTTTAATTTCCTCTCGTGTCCACTTCTCTTTCATTTTACTGTTTAAAGGCTCCTAAGGTAAATACAGGGGAGCCAAAGGAGTTCACTGGGCTGTTCTGAGCTGCACCGCTCACCTGCAGCATTGACCGGGGCAGCTCGCTTTGACTTTATGTCTTCACCTGTAAAACAGAGGTAATCATTTAGCTTAGAAAACTGTGAAAAACATTTACCAAAATCCCTACATAAACCCAATATATAATATTTTTATTCAAATCACCCATACTTTTGCACTTTCTGATTTTTTCAGAAATAGGCTTTTATTGCAAATGTGGTAATCTTGATGTCTGTGTACACACACAGGTGCAAACACACATCACCTGAGTGTGTGAGCTCTGTAAGCTTCTGTGTAACAAGTGGTAAATTGCTTCTCCAGTCTGCTTTGTATAAGCTTAGGTAATTATTGATATCACCAGTTATTACCAGTCTAAACCAGTGTGTGACCAGCCCCAGCAACCATCGCTTTGACTGTGTTACAACATTTTATCCTTCCCTTTAAGAACCTTTTATAGATTTTACTAAAAGGCTGGGAAATAAAATGGAGAACATTTGGATGTGGAACAGAAAACAGAAACCGGAATCACAAAATTCTCAGCAACAAAAATCTGAGGGAGAAGGGAAAGCTCTGTCTGTGGCAGGAAAACAACACGCCAAGCAGCCTGAAAGCAACACTCCTCATCTTAGGAGTTCACTTTGCCCAGTGCACAAATCCAAGACAATGAAAACATAATGAATAAAGCATTTCGAGAGGTGACTGTGACAAGGACAGCAGTGGAGGAGGGGTGCTGGATTACACAGCTGGTCACTCCAAGGGAAACTATGAGACATGAGACATGGAAATTATTTATCCTTAAGGTTTCCCAAAATATATGCCAAGCAAACAAACTGTCAAGTTGAGACTGCGAACTGAATCAGGGTGCTTTAACTGAGTGTGTAACACCCTGATTCTTCACAACATTCAGCTACACATAAAGGATCTTCAGTGATATGTAAAGGTCCTTAGCTCTTGCATGCCAGTCTTTGGAAAACTTCCTACTGCAAGTGAAACTTCAGCATAAAAATGCCTCACCCTGATCAAGTGCCTGTTGGGAGTTGCAAATAGCCACGATGTCTTGATCCCTGTAGGAGCTGCAGATGTTGCTGGAAGCCACTACTAACAAGGAGCCAGATCTGGAGCTGGAGCTGCTCAGCACTCTGAGGATTTGGCCTTCGATTTGAGCAGCCTGTGGACCCCAGAGCCCAATCCTATTTGGCTTCTGTAGCGATATGAATAAGCTTTAGGGGAGAAAAAAAAAATCAGAGGCAAGCTTTCAACCTTCCCAATTAGTATTAGTAAGGATATTCAAAGTTACCTTCATGAGTTACTAGAAAAGTAATTTGCTTAAAGGAAATCTGAAAACCTGTTCTGTTCCTGCCCTCCCCAAACACAGGAACAGAATTTTCAGTCATGGGCCTGGTCACAAAGGCAAATGGGGAAGAAAGATTTAACAAAGGCAAATGATTTATTGCCAGAACGAAAGCAGATGATTCTGTTACTCATTTTCACACTTCTGAAATATTCTGCATGTTTGCCATTCATCAAATAGGCCAAAGATTTTAAAACATCAGACAAACTTTCTGTAAAGTTTCTACCAAACACAGGAGATTCTACCACGTGGTTGAATCAAAAGATACTGTAGGCACCTAAAGCCAATGGCAAGTTTTAAGAAGTAATTGCTCTATGGCTTTTTTCTTCACTTGATACAGTGGAGAGCATCAGCCAGGAGTTGCAAAATCTTAACCATTGCTTTCCAGGGAGAAGTCCTTGTCCTATTTTTTTTTTTTCCCTAGGCCTTGAATCTGTAGTAGAAATCATTGAAGTCTTCATTCAGCATATACAGAGCTCCAAACTTTGACAGATCATTAACTGAATTTCCCCAAATCCCCAAAACAGGCTTAACAGTTATGAGATCACAAAAAATCCAAGGAATAGAAACCTCCAGCACACTTGAGCTCTTGATATTTACGTGGTGGCTTCTGCACATTGAGGGATTAAATCTTAAGGTATATTTTTGGGATCACATTTTCAAGCTTCCTACATAATCATCAAACCTAGAAGGTCTTGGTTTACTTTTTAAAAAATTCTTTTCTCGTATTTGCAGGAGCCGAGGGTTTAAATAAAGCACCAAATACCTCAAAGCTCCTGATAAAGTTGTAAGAACCAGCAACACTGCCTATAAAAAGCAAGCAAGACCCTGTTCAGAAGGTGATGGAAGAGGAGGAATAAAGTATCGTACAAAGCAGGGAAGGTTTTGACAACACTACGTGTTTGGAAAGGCTGTATCTTCACTGTAGGTTTGTGCTGTTGTGAGTGGCCATCTCAGCCCTCAGGTGCTGAGGCAGAAGGTTTCTGTGGGACTCTGACACGAAACTACTCACGAGCAGCTTCAGTTCATTCTCTCTTTCAGATCGCATTTCGCTTTCTCTTTTACATCCTTGTTTTTTAAGCCCTGTCAGGCTTTTGCAGGGAGTTTCCTTCTAAACAGCTCCTTCCCTCCTTTCTTCCCTGTGGTGGGGTGAGATTACCCAAACCATAGGAACACCGACTATGTAAACACCAAATGATAACATCACAGTCACTGTCATTAGGCAAAGAAAGTCAGAGCTGCTTAGTTAGGTAGCAAGAGTTTTAATTGTTAAGAAAATTCTGAATGCAATAAAAGATCACATAAACTGCAATAAAATGTTGTATAAACTATAACTACTTCAATTCATATAATACTAGATTGCTCAAGCAATACTGAGGGACTGCTGCCTCCCAGCCTCTCTGTTTTCATTTACAGTGAGTTCACTTTGGAAATATTGAAGAATCTGCATCTATCAGAAAATTGCTCACTTACTGAAACCAGCTATTTGTAAGGTTTTATTTAAAGGAGATAATGAATAAGACTAAATTGATGTCAGGCATGAAGTAATTTTAACCAATACCATTCAAAGTCTATAACACAAAATATTGGAAAATTATATGTAGAGTAATCTAAAGTAATGAGATGTTAAAATTCCTTGGAACCTAGAAACTCTTCTATTCATTCTGTTCTTCTTTCTCTTTCAACCTCACTGTGGGAGGCTCCATCTCTGACATCTTTATATACGATGTTCTCATTTCAAAATGCCACTGAACCTTCAAATGAACACTTACCTATGATCTTTGAATACAAAAATACTTAAATCAAGGTTTTCATATTTTAGTGCACTCAGCCATAATATGCAGTGAAAGAATTTTGGTATTTAGTCTAGATCTTATTTCAAAAGATAGGAAAAGACAACTCTCAAAATGAAAACAATAGTTCAGTAGAATGAAAGATCAGAACTACTGGATAATTTCTAGATGGGATTTTTAAAATATATATTAAAGAGAAATTAAAAACCCTTTAGAAAATTTAATCTGCAGTAAAACAGAGTATTACACTGTAAGAATTACTTACAAATCGTCATTAAAGAATGAAAATAAAATTAAATAGTGCACACAGTGTTTGCAGGTTGGCACCTACTCCCAGAGATAGTGTGGACAGGACTTGAACAAAGAGCTCTGAAGACCTGGTCTCTTGGTGGACATAAGAAAGCAAGCAAGGACAACTTGTGGTTCCATAGTGAACACAGAATTATCACAAACATACTTCTCTTACATGCTCTAAACCGATCTTTTTTTATCTCATTGGGCTATGGAGATGTTATAACTCTAAACAGGTTCTGAGGTTGTTTTCTAGAACAGTCTGCCTTCTCTAGTGTCCTCTGCTAATCAGCTGCACAAACACAACGCAATATGACAGGAGCAAACCAAAGCAACTGTCTCAGGAAGGTGATGGAATAACGCAGATCCGCTCCCGAAGTCTCAAGTCAGTCTTGTATTGTCTTTTTTAAGATCACCTCTTCCAGGTGCTGATCCACACATAATTGTCTCCCTCTGCTTTATTTTTGCTATTCAGGTTAAGACACAGGAGAAGGTGGCTCCTTACCCCTCCTAGGGATAAGCTTAGTTCCAAGCCCTCGTTTCATCTCACTGACTGTAGAATCACCCACAAAATCTCAAATTGTACTTTTAACAGATTTCTCATTCGCTTTTCAGCTTTCTAATGCACATCAGAATCTGGTGCTTTCCAGGGGTCGATGCACCAGCTGTGGAACTGTGAGGTTTCGGTACCTCTCACAGGCCAAGCGTTGCGAACAGGCAGCACCAGCGAAGTCACAGCTCTTTGGTGCTTGGGACAGGGGTCCACAATGCGCTGCTTTTCAAAGGTTTGACTGGCTTTGAGCATCATCTTGGCTGAAGCACAAAGCTGGCTCCATCCCTGCTTAAAAGCTGTGGTGACTCAAAAGCTGTGATTGTTCCTGCCTTTCATCTTTTCAACGGGATTGCTGCCTGGAGTGAAATGGGGTGAAACCGAGCTCACGACACCAGACATTCAAAACCACAGAGAAGTTAAAGCTCGTGTCACAAAATGCTTAAGCTTAACTGGAGGCAGAAACAACAAAAACACAGGTACCTCCTTCGGACGAATCCTCAGCTCTGTTCTTCAGCATCACTGTCACTGAGCAGTGCAATACTCAGATTTTTCCATCTTCACTAGGTGAGTGTAAGTGACTTACAGGAGAGCTGGGAAGCAGAAGAGTGCACATTCTTAACATTTTATAGGTATGCATTAAACTTGCAGATGCTACAAGTGCTGAGGAAGCCAGAAGACGACTACTTACCAGCTGCAGCTCCTGGATGCCCAGCCAGGGCTGAGCGCTCCACCCGGCGCGCAGCAGGATGTGCTCCTCAGTTCCCTTCCCTCTGGTGCTGGACATTGCCAGCAACGCTCAGCAGGCTCCCTCGTGCTACACAGGCTGCTCGACCAGCTTGGCCAGGGGTGAACACCTGAACACTGCTCACAAAAAAGCACCAGACAGTAAAACTGGTTTTAGTGGGAAGCGTATCATGTGTGAGATACTGCTAAAAGCTTACTTTATTTCTTGGTCTTTAGTTTCACCACTTCCTCCCCTGATAAAAATAAAAAAGATGAACACAGGAGCAGTAGAATACCAAAACCAGCACCACTACAGACTTTTTAAATGTTTAGTATTTCAGTCCAGCCTGTAGGATGGTGTTACATCATGGCAGTTGGACATCAGTGTTTGAGGACCACCAGGCTAAGGACAAAATGAGTCACTGTCCTTAATCTGGAAATATTCAAATGCTCTGACTTCAGCAGGTGTAATCTGAATGTTAATGCATTTGATTTCTGATAGCTCAGGAACAGATGAGGAAAGACATCAGGAAGGGGTGATATAAGGATCACATTTAGAACATCAAGGTTTTTTTTGAGTGGTAATGACCTTCTGCCATTTCCAAGTAACTCTGAGAGGAAACTGGAAGTTAAGAGAGTTACCTGTTTCCACAGTTATTCCTAAAGAGGACATTTCACCACCTTATCATCCAGATGTATGTACAGATGTAAAAACTCTTGTAAGATTTTTATCAAATGTGAGAATAATTTGTGCAAAACAAATAAATGAATCTCTCACGATCATTCGGAGCTCCTAAATAATATAAAGTATTATGAACAGAAAATTATAAGGCATTTTCAAGTAATAAAATTAAAAATGCTTGAAAAAGTGTGTAAGCAGCTACAGGTTTAGAAACATCTCATCTGAATTTCACCTAAATATCCAGACCTGAAAGTAAAAATCCTTGGCAAGTGGTCTTTCTTAAAGAGATTTTAATGCCTCCTGATTTTAGCTACTTGGCTAAAATACTACAAAAGTTATTATATTTATTCAATGGTTTTAGGATGTTTTTGCAGTATTTCTTCCACCTAGAAATATATAACATCACAAACAAAGAAGTTCCACAGCAACAACTGTACAAACATTTTTTCTAACCCCAACATTTGCTATTCAAGTCGAGAATGGGGTTTTTGTCTATTTTGGCCAAAGTTCAATCAGTTCAGACCACTGATCTGTATCTTAAAGGCAATATAATCATTATTCTTGTTTATCAATCTTCAGAAAGATATTATAGACAGATAAGTGTATGAAATAATAAGAAAATCAATTAAGTATATAGCTATTAAAAATACGTGTAGAGCACACAACTGCACACACCTTTCTGTGGGTGCAAGGGGACATCTGCTGGGTCGGGAGGCACAAGGATTGGTTTGTCATTTGTTTGTGGTGGTGACGGCCCAGCAACATATACGGCAAAGAGGAGGTTAAAACTCCTCCCCAGAGGAACAGAGGAAACCTTTTCTTCCCCAAAGGCATTGCCTCAGCTGCTAGGAAAAGAGACAAGTTCCTCCAGGTGAAGATGTAGGTGGGTTGATTGAGGTAGTCCAGCAATGAGGAAGTCTGCTGGGATCAATTAAGATAACCCAGATACAAAAAGTAAGGAGAATGCTTTTGCTCCTTTATTACTCCTGGTTTCCCACTCTTGACTTTCAGCAATGGGTTGCAGAAGGGAGTCTTGAGGAGCACCGTAAGGCTGGTCTGTTATTACCAGTTTGTGAGTTGAATACCTTGAGAAATTAATTTCTCTGTAATCAATAAAAACTCCTTCCTTTCAGAGCTGCACAATAGAAATACAAAACTTTATAAATCTTAATGCAGTTTTCCTACTACACCCCCTTTTATTTCATTTTTAGACCCAGATCTAGCCATGGGATAACCAACCTCTCACCACAGGATGCCGAGCTAGAATTGTTTTCTCAGATAACGCTGGCTTCTGGAACAGTTTTATCAAGAAAAAAATCTAGTGTGTCTCCCAAACTACAGTATCATTGCCACTATTTTTAGAAAGACTATCAAACAATTAAAAGATACACTCTGTGTTAGCAACAGAAAAGTTACCATGCTGTGTTTAAAACTCTTCATATCACTGTCAGCTTCTCAACGCTGCTTTGCCAGAGGAAACCTCAAGTTTCCAAATCTAGAACTAAATACTCCAAGAAAGCTATAAAGTGAAAAATAGGGATCAGAAAACCCAGGTCTCCTTCAACATAGTCCTTTGGTTTAATGTTTTTTTTTTTTAACCAGTTTTAGGCCAGTCCTACACTCCTCTCCATGACATGTGATTGCATTCCCATCACATCTGATTAAATTCCCATTCACTGAGGAGGCAGCGCTTGAAGCACCAAACGCAACACTCATAATTATTGCCAGAGCTTGAAAAGGTGCAAGGTCCAGTCTGATCCAAACCTCCTCCACTTCCACACAGCACTCAACTCAGCAGAGAGCTGCTTGCTCCACCTTAACATCTCCCAGCTCCCAGTACAGCTGGGTTTGCGCACTGGGAGTGCTGAGCTGATTCGAGCAGTTCTGGCTGCTGGAATGGGGGAGCCTTCACTCCATATGGGGTGTTGGATGCTTCCTGCAATGTTTAAAACACACTGACTTTTTGTCCAATATCAAACCTCAAAACATTTAAAAGGGGGAAAATAGAGGGGGAGCTCAGCGTCCCACCCAGCAGAACTTTTCAGTGCAGAATTTTTCCTTTAATAACACCACATCCACATTTCTTTCTTTCAGTCAAATCTCTTTGCACCTTTTATTTGAATGAAAGATAGTCAGGGATTAAAATTACTATTGCCTGCTTCTTCTACCCTCCATTATATAATCAGGTACAAGTAAAATCCCTGAGGCAGAACAAAGCTTTATTGACTGAAAGCAGACACAAACCTGTCCTGTTATAATTAGGGAGAGTTTTGAATTGGTTTCAAGGGACTGTCAGAAACAGACCTCAGAAAGGGATGTGGGAAATATCTTGTCTTTCTGCAGATCCTCTGAAGCTATGTGCTCTCAGCAGCACACAAGAACATGTTCCAGTTCAGAAGAGCAGAAAACCATGAAACACATGAAGCTGCTTTACCATGGAGGAAACCCGCTGTACATGAGAAGATACGAGAGTTCCAGAGAACACAGGGCACGGGGGGAAACACCAAGAAAAGAAAAGAAAAAAACGAACTTATTGCTGGTAAAAACCCTCTCTCTTAGTTCTGAAAAAAACCACCAACAGAATAAAACTCTCTTATTTCTGAGATGTGAAATCTGGTCTAACAACATGCCCGCCCGTGGCTTCGTGGCTGCCTCACAGCTCATAAATTAAGCAAGTTCTAACCTGAGCACACTTCACGCTGAAGGAGGTACAGGGTTGGATTCTGTACACGCCATCCATCCCACGATCCACTGAGGTGTAAAAACAGCTCATGTTCGAGGAAAACCAACCAAAGGAGAATGGGACCAGGCTCTTCCTTTTGAGGTCCCTCTGGCATCGCTTCTAACAGGACGTGTGTAAACACTGCTGTTCTGGACCGGTTTCAAACGGAAAGCAGAGACACCAGAGAAAACCAACGCCTATGAGTAAAAGCTAGAAAATAATTGTTTCCATCCCCTTTTAAAGATTTTGGACTAGTAGTGGTGCAAATGCCTTCCACCAGAAGTACTCCCTCTAAGCAAACAGCGGGTATAGTTCTTTTTAGCATCACCTATAAATATGCAGCGCTTCCAACGCAACTTTCACTAGTTGGTCTTTTTTGGAGAACCCATTTTAGAACTGCATTTCAGCGTGTTTGGTTTATTTCCAGTTTAACTGAGGCCCTTTTAAGTCTCTAACAGGACTGCTTTACAGAATTCTTATTTCACAATGCTCAGCATCCCTCTACAGACAAAGGGCACTTAATAACTGAAGCAAAACAGTGAATTGATAAAAAAGGACTATTCCGATCATTGCTTCCACAGTAGCCGTTACGGTGGCATATTTATATTTTAAGACACAGTGGTTTAGAATTTTCTCTACGTTCAGCTCTGCAGAGCAGTAGGGAAAGGTGGTCTGGAAAGCAGCAACACAACACAGAACACGTGAAATGTCTCTTTGTGCATTCCTGTTGTAATGCGCCCGTCTGAGACAACACTGCTGCCATTGTACAACATGAAAAAATTATGTCCATTTCCATCAAAGAACAACAAAAAAGAGAGGTTTTTTTTTTATCGTGGTTAGCTGGAGTTCAAAGCTTGGGGTTACACACTTATGGATGAAGAGAATAAACAGTTACACTTAGGCTTGCTGTATATAGCTTAAAGAACACATATGAAGATCATATAAATAATTCACATTACTCACGAGGTGGTGAGTTGAACAAGTCCCTTCTGGTTAAACTTACTTAAAGATAAGGTGAAGTTAAGTGAGTGATGGCACAGTTACAGAGGCCACAGTCCAAGGGGAATTTGGACAGTCTAAGTTACACTACCAGAGTGATCTGTGCAGAATTATGTCAACTTACAGATCTTTAGACCTTATGGGAAAAGGAAATGTCTGATCTCTAAAAGAAGTGATACAAGATGAGTATTTTACAAAGAACAACTACGCTTTACTCAATAAGCTATATCTACAAAATGAAACTGGACAACAGCAAAGCACAAAAGGAAATATTACAGTAGAGCTGAGGAGAAAGTTCAGTGACAATGAGGAAACCCTAAAATACCGAATACTTGAAACAAAATGCCACACTTCAAAAAAAATATAATCCTTTTCAGCCAAGTGCTATCAAGTCTCTCTTCTGCAGTACCTCAGAAGTACGTAATGGATCTACCCTGACTCTGCCTTGTGTTATATTTCAAGCATTTCGTTGAAATTGCAAATATAGAAGGCATTTCTGGAGTAATTACTATATGACCGAACACTAATGCATTATTATTTTTGGCTGACTATTAGCTGCAACCATCAAATCCATGAATTAATCTATAATGGAGATTTTTGTTCTGGTAAAGAAATGACACCAACAAACCAGGTAGCATTTCATCTGTTAATGTTACAATAAGTCTGCACTATTCTTCGCACTGGAAGGGTAAGATTATAATGACAATCTGTCTCTCT
>JAUMJL010000559.1:907500-990000 GCA_033558185.1 Dromococcyx pavoninus
ACAGCTGGCTCAGTGTGCAGTCTTGTTAGACAAAAAAGAGGTTCTGGACACAAAGCAACCTTTCACCGCGGGTTAGAGAGGGCTGAAGAGGCAGCACTTACAACACATGGTCAGTAACTAAGAAAACTTGACTGTATGTTCTCCGTGTACACAAGGGAATCCTTGGTAGCTGTTATGGATTGAGGTATTTTATTATGGAGATCATGTAGACCGTTCAGTGTGTATCACTGCAGTTGGTAAAATTAGTCTGCCTTCCCCAAACCTTTGAGTAGGATTTTAGTAATCTGGCTTTCCTGATTTCCTCATTTCTGGATAGAAGTCCTAAAGGGCCAAAAGTGTCATAAAATTCTCATCAATTGTGTCTGCTTGTGTAGACAAACTCAGCAGTTGGAGCTATCACAGATCTGCATCAACTGCTATTCTGCCTTTGAAAAACCAGGATAACGCGGCTGCCACAGGAGCAGAATCTTGGCAGAGACCACCTGATTGATTTGAATTCTGTATAACGTAATCAGAAGGTACACAGGTACCACCACTGATTGCCTTGAGGAAAGCAGGGTCCCAGAGACTGCTGTGCAATGCACAGAAAGCATAATAAAGCCCATTAAGCTTCAGGTGAAGGAGTCAAACAAGGTCTCTAACAACTGGCTGACAACCACATCGGGCTCTCGCAACCACATCAAAACCTGAGCACGCCAACCTCTGGAGTAGAGCCCTTAATTCAGAGAGAGAGTCAAAGTCCTGGCTCAGCTGGGGAACGGGGCTCAGCAGAGCACTAAGCAAGGGATGCAATATCTTCATGTTGTAAAGATATTATTCTTGGTGTAAATTAGTACCATTATGTCTACAGAAAATTAACTTTGAACACACACTGCTTATAGCAGCACACGTGAATTCCCAGTATCGATGTCATAACTGGATGAGTAAAAAGGACCGCAAGATCTTTCTAAAGTTTTAGCAAAGGTTTAGCAAAGACAAAACTCAGCCTTCTCTCCATCTAAGCAGGTGAACAAGGAACCTGTACACGTGCCCTCCTGCATAGTGTGAGGCCACTGCGAGAAATAAAAGAAAGGAAAGGTGGATTTTGGTAAATCATATGAAAGATTAGTGAAGCCACGTGGAAAAGGAAGCCTATAGGGGAAAATTAAATCAGCAGTTTGAGACAGTCTTACCCTTTTGAGCAACTTGAGGCAAAAAGACTAAGCAACATCATATAATCTGTTCAGAAAATTTAAATGGAGCTACCATTCAGGCTCCTTATCCTTATTAACAGGTACAACGACGGTGATTTCTTAAATAAGTGCTACATTCATCACAGAAGTAGTCCTTCGGGACTTCAGAAGGGTATTGATGTGAATTTACTTCTGTGGTGACTCTTACTCTAATGGCAACCAACACAACTGCCCTGCAAGGGGCCTCAGCTTGCTTCTGCTCTCTCTGGGTAGGTCTGCACTTTCCTGTTGTTTCCGTTGCACAAGATGTCACAGCACCACCTTGGTAACACGTCTGAGGACATCAAGGGCCAGGGGAATTCTGTTTTGTAAACACAGCATTTATTACTATACACAGCAATGATTACCTGACACCAAAGCTCACCAAGGCATCGCTGGGCGACTGTGGAGTGGGCGGTCTTACGGGTGAAGAGCCCCATCGACTGACAAGAGTATGGAGAGGAGGCAGTGACCGGGAAGGGTGTTCTATCAATACCTTCACCACAGTAAGGAAAAAGCCTCCCACCCAACACATGACTTAAATATGGATATTTTCCTGCCCTCATCTTCTCCAAAACTGCAACAAAACTGGAGAAGTGGTAATAGCTCTGTTCTGTCTTGCTTTTTAGAACCAAAATTTCAGACCAGAGGACGCAGCAGCCTCTGGTCACAGGACAGCCAAGGGTGGTCTCTGTCAGTGTCACCAGCTCTATCCAGGCAGAGAATTATGGGATTTGGGGAAGGAATAAGATAATCACTTTCTCACCATACAGGCCACTGAAATAGAGATGGTGGCCCAGAGACCAGATTCATGAATTCACACAGAGAAACAAACTACCACAGCAGTACCAAAAGGGCTGCAACGGAGATTGAAGGGGTGGACAATAAAAAGCGTCATTCTGCATCTGAATATTTACAGGAGCAGCTTCTGTTCCACCAGACATTATGCTCTAAACCAAAAAACTCACTTTACAGGAGCTGTAGGAGACACGAAAGTGAAACACAATTTTTAAAAAGTCACAGTGGATGACACTGTGAAAGAAAGTACGGCGGAAAGAAATCCAAATCTTTAAAGAGAAAGTAATTCTGATTAATAAAACACACTTAAAACCAAATTGCCTGTAACCACAATGACATCAGACTTCCATATAAAATAGGTACCCACTTTAGTAGCACATCTGTGTGATTTCAATGACCTTGAATAAAACCAAGAAGCAATATGTACCCAAATAACTTTGTGTGCAGGTCAGACATGAAATTGTTAATGTGTTTAGCAGCAGTTTGCTGAAGACCTCACCCACAATCTGCATGTCTTTCAAGCAGAAAGAGTAAGAGGGAGTAAGAATTAAAAGACAAAGTCTTTATGAAATGTGTCTGTTGGAAATGTCTGTCAGAAAGACTCCACACAGATACGTAATTTTTCCATAATGGAATATCTGGGTTTTCATTAGAAATCTTTTGTTTTACAAACGGACTCTGTAAAGATATCTAAGATACTGAGAGACTAATATTGTTTTAAGGCACTTACACTCATTGTTTCTGGAATATGAGAAGAGATTATGGTAATTAAATAATTTAAAAATATTTGACATCTAACACAGAAAGTTTTATCATGAAACAATACTTAATGTAGCCTAAATACACACTTGTGGCAAAGGCTGCTCTGAAGGATAACTTTGGTCTGTTTTGACTCATTACAGACTGAAGTTTAGGCAGAGGTCGAGGCCTGCTGGACTCAATTAAGGTTTCACAGGTACATTTCTAGAAACCATGCAGACAGAGGGGGCTGAGGAGGCTTCACATCTGGAAAGGGAGGGCTGAGCAGTCACAGACAATGAATCCAGACTTGAGGATGCTGGAGAGACTGACAGCTTGTGCCTTCCAGGCCTGTTTAGTAGAGCCTCTCAGATGGTGTCCACTTTACCTGTTTCTTGGAACAGGCTTCCCAAATGATTTCTGGGTTGGTTTGTCTGTCCATACTGTTAGCTCTTCACTTGGAGTGTGAAGGAGTTGATGAAGGATCAGAAAAAGAAGCGATGATGATTTTAAGATGCTTTCATGATTTATCGAGTTCGGTCCAAAACAGGCATCACTCTTGCACTTTAGTTTTAAAGCACACAAAGGCTGCAAGAATTTACAGAAAACCAAGGTTCCTTAAAGGACTTTACTGGTTTCAGGCTACCCAGAAATCCTGCTTTACACAAAAAAACCCCAACTCCTTAGAAAACTAGTTAATATAGCTTCTACTGACCAGGTGTCTGAGAGAAGAAACGAGGCCATTCTGAAGGAGGACATTGCCCTTTAGAGACAAACAAAACTTGGTACGATTCCTACTCACCAAAAATTTACTATGCCATATGCAGACAAGTTGAGGTATCTCAGCATCTGGAAAGGGAGAGCTGAGAGGCCACGTGCAATGAATCTAGAATCCTACACCAGGTTCACAAGGGAAGCTTTAAAAATAAAGTTTGAGCAAGTGAAAAGATGTTGAGTGCAATAAAGAGAAACAAAGAGGGTGAGCAAGGGCACAGCTGAGCTGAGGCTGGAGCAGCTCTCAGTGCAATGTGAGTTTTGAATCTGGTTGGGCAAGAAGAAAATCTTAGGTAAGAAGGAATACTCCAATACATAGGAAAAATATCTTCAGACTATAGTCAGGAATTTTTTAATGGTTTTCAAAGAGGGGCAGTGGAAAATCGAGTTCAGAGAGGAGAACACTAAAAGTAGTGAACAGTTATAAAGGAAATGGGTGAGAATTCTGGCAAGAATAGGAGGGAACATGTGGCATCTGCCGATACGAAGCACAGAAACAGGGCCTGATGAAAACATATTAAAGAAAAAAGAGAAGAGCCAAAGTTTATAAAGCTTCTATGATGGGGAAGAGAGAGTTGGAGGACAGAGAAGCAGGATTATTTGGCCCTATGAGCGGAACTGGCAACCCTTGCCTAAGCAGGAGTGTCTTGGGAGATGTGTCTTCTGTTTGTTTTCTCCTGTGTGCTGAGTTTTGCCTTGTGTTCTGTATGCTCAGTGTGTGCATTGGCTATTAGTGCTTTCCTTCTATATAATTTTTAATTTCTGAAAGGGACCTATGTTACTTTTTAGGAACTTAAGCTACAATAGTAAGACAACATGAAAGCTAGAGAGAGAGTGACAGGAAAATCTCCAAAAATTCACTACTACACAGTCTTCAGGCCTTCTTCAAGAAACTCACACAAATTCTGCTCAGTTGTAGTTGGTTTGAAACTCATCCTTGATCACCAGGAACAGTAAAGGCACTCCACCCTCTCATTTCTCTGGGCAGTGTACAGACTCTCTTCACTGAGATCTCCTCCCCTCAAGCACTCCTCTGGTAAGGTTACTAATACATAAGATCTATGGGTGAGCCCAATAATGTTATGTTGCTGTTCAAAATACATCAAGATTATAGTTTTCATAAAAGTAGGGCTCAGAAATCCCCTCTCTCACAGAACAAGACCTCCCAGAAGGGATAAATTCTGTTATTAGACTGTGAGCCGGGATATAGACGTTCCCACCAATACTTAAAGCCTGGCACTATTCACATACAATGTGGGTAAGAATCTGGTAGAAGAGTAAATACAGCAATCCATAACCCTTCCCTTTTTTTTGCCATGGTAAACTCATTTCTCTCTAGCAAATACAGGATTTACAATAGATTTTAAAGCAGTATCTTTAAAGTATTAGCATTTTTCTCTATAATGGAATAAGCGCTCCTAGAAGAAGACTCTAATCCAGATCCACAGTGAATCAGTCCATATCAATCCCATATTAGAGCTTGTGAATGTCTGCTGACATCTCAGCTGCACAGATCACAGCACGTGGCCCTGCCTGTTTGCTTCCCCAGTGACCCATCACTCGATTCATCCCAGAGCACTCCCACATTCCCAAGGAAGCTGTCCTACTTCTGCAGCACAGGAAGCTTGAGCATCGAGGTGCTACCGGTCCCGTAGCGAAGAGTGAACTCAAATGCCACGTAATGCCTAAAATGGGCTTAACTAAAGAAACAAAAATCTGTTAATCTAAGTGAATTCTTTCCAGCAATCTCCCACCCCTGTAGGACAGAATATGCTCTGTGTCCTCTTTGGCAAATAAGTTTGTGTGAGCTGAGAAACCAACACTGTATAAACAGAGGGACCCAGCAAAGCCATTGGGCCTGAATCACGGCTGCCAGCAGGAGGTTCCCTCAGATTACAGCAGACTTGGACCATGCCTGTTACTGGCTTGGAGATGCAGGGCCTATAAAGCAACAGAAAAGTGAATTTTTATTGAACAAATCTCAAGACCTTGAAAACTTGTAGAGCAGTCTTTGCTATTTAGTTTTTCTTTTACTGGGAGTAGTAAATGAGAAACTTCTGCATAGTTTATGGAATGTGTTTGTGCTTAGTGCTCAAAAAAGACACACTGTGAGGTAACCAGGGCCTTTTATAAAACGTTATTGACCTTTTGGGAGCAAATGAGGAAGAAAAGAATCAGAGAAAGAGAGGCAGAGGGACAGCAAGTGGTGCACATTTCTGTTAACATACATGATGGCCAAGTGCATCACATGCAACCAAGCAATGCGCAGCTGTAGTCACAGTCTGTGCAAGAGCAGAGTTTATACAGCTGCTCGTGGCGACTCAGGAGCCACCAATGCAAACACACGATTCCATCACGCTTACAGACCTCCTGCAGAACCCTCTGCCTTTCTATGGGTTCTATTACACCCGCTCAGAGCCCGATGACAAATTACTGTCGATTAATCTCTTCTTAAAAATATGTGGAGCTTTTAACAAAGTGTACATAAAAGGAGCTGCTGGCTGTTTTTCACTGTTAGTAATGATTCTTTTTAAAACCCAAAGTTTAGAAGAGTTGCAGGGCGTGCTGCTAGGCTTTCATTTGTTTTATGAATACAACTCCATAGAGTAGACTGTCGCTGCCAGAGGGTATTGCTCCTGTCTGACAGGTACAGTGACAGACACAAATTTTCTATCTCTGAACAGTACTGCAGATACTATCAACTGAGACAAAGAGAACAGAATGTATGACAATCGTTCAGACTCACAGCAAAGAGATTTGTAGCTCTCTACTAAGTATGCTTCCCACCAAACAGACTACATTGTCCTAGGGCTACGTGGAGGAGTTATATTTTCTTTGAAACTTCAAGGGCATTTGGTTTTGTTTTCACTCTACTTGAAAGATTGTTTTGTTTGTGGGTTACAGCTGAACAGGTGTGGAGTCCAGGCTTTTTTATTTTTGCCAATAAAATGACTATTAACTGACCACTTGTTCTAGAACACCAACAATACAAGTTGCAGTGAATATTTTAAATAAACATTTTTCTCAGGTCAGTTTTCAGGAATTCAGTAAATAATATCCAGAAATGAATGCAACTCCCTCTCCCTCACTCAGTACTGGCATTTCTAAAATGCCTTTCCCAGTGATAAAACGGAAAAAACCTTGGGACCAGTCCAGCAAGGACAGGCAACTCTCCCTTTTCCTCTAACGTTTAATCTGCGGCTGCTGGGGCAGAACACCCATTTAGATGTCCCAATAAAGAAAAACAAAGGAAAGCATTTTGTTAAAGAACCAGATTGTTCAGAGCAGCCTACAGAAGGCAGTGACAGCACTCTGCAAGCACGGTTCCCAGACTCTGGCCCATTCCTTGCACCCCTCCTAAGAGTATTTCTGCTCCTGGTGACCCCATGAGCATTAATCTGGGGTCTTTTAGCAGATGAATCTAAATACACAGTGACTTCTGGAAGAGGATGAAGTCCTTGACCCCAGTCCACTACAGCCCTTTACAACAGGGGACTTTGTAAGTCAGTATCCAGGGTTGGATCCAGCAGTGAATAAACTGATGGTGCACCTGATGCTCCAGTCTCCCCTTGCTGTGTCCCGCTGAGGAAACAATCATTGTCAGTGCAGGACCTTTTCATGTTGGCTTTTCTAGAGCCATATAAACTGAAATCCAGTAGTCCAGCTAAGAGAGAAGATGTATGGGCTGCTTGCAGGAGAGCAGCCCAGCTGGGGGGATGCACTTTCAGCCTGGCAAGAGGACTGGAACATTTTAAATCTCTGCTTGTATTTGAAGAGATCACCATCAGCAGCATTGCGAGATCCAACGTTAATCCTGCTTAGTATCTGGTTTCCAAAAGCAGTAATAAATATGATGTTTTCTCATAATAGTCTTCAAATTTCCAACTATTTTCAGCTTTGTAAGCCAGATGTGGTTATGGATTTTTAGTAACTCTCAATAGATTGCTCTGCCATGTGTTTTTCAAGCCTTGCTTTAAGCTCACCTGAACTTTTAGCACCCAGAGCATCATCTAACAGAGAGTTCCATAATTCCACTACATATTGAGGCTACTACATTGTTTTACTACTCATTTACCTGTCTCCAGCCTTGTTTGATGCCTTCAGCTCTTCCACAGAAAAGATGGAGGTTAATCTTGCCCAGGCATTTCGTTCCAACTCTTACTTTATTCTTGAGATTTGAGTAATGGAAATTCACCCAGTATCCAACATCCTGATGCTTCAGGCAGGCTCAAATGACAAAAACCATCACAATCAGCAGGGAGAAATCCATAGAGTTGAAAATTCATCATTTCCTCTGTGAGTAGACTTCAATCCTTCTGGATTAAATCAAAATTACAGTAACTCCACAACCAGCTAAGCCGTCCCAGCAGCCGACACACATTCCAGAAAAGAATACTTCATCCCACTGCCACACTGAGCTGTCCCCTTTTACCTCCCAACACTGAGCACTAAGGTTGTTGCAGAAACTACTTTGCAGTTCACTTACAATTCACATTCTCTAAAATTAACCTCAAGCCTTCCAACAGCTCTCCTTGTGTGACTCATCTCATTGCTATTGGCACCAGAGCTGGGTTTGTAAGGAACTGTATTGTGTTTTGGTGCCAGCAGCTCCATTTATTATGTTCCAGGCATAATCAAAACTTTTCACAGTATTTTTTCACTGTTTTGACTATATTTAACTCTCAGACTCATCACATAATTTGAGATTCCAAACTGGGAATTCTACCGTTGCTACAACCATTCGGGGATTTCCCAAGACCACACTCAAAACGGAACCACTATCAAAGAGTCTTAAGGAAGGATACAAACTCCATGGCCTTCTCACTGAATTTCCAACGTTTTTTACCTGAACACTGAGCTAATTAGGGAAAATACTGAGTGTAATGAACCAAATAAGTACAAGCGTCCAACAACAATGAATTCTTCACAAGATCAAAGAAGGAATAAAACAGTAGTGCATTCCAAAGCCTCAGACTATTAAACCCCATTTTCTAATAGCCATGACCAAGACACAGTACTCAACAATGTTGTTATACACATAACCATAATGAAACTACCTGAGAAGCCAAATAATTTCCAAATAATGCAAGAGAACAGTTGCTTTTCTCTATGTCATCCACTCGTGAGACACTGAACATCGGTAGTAAATGAAAATACACAATAACCCGGAGTGCAGCACAAGTAAAAGCTTTCAAAGCCCAGTCCCACACGTGCATGCAGGTATGAGGCCTTGTTTCCAAAACACTAAAGAAGGACCTGACAATCTCTGGGAAGTGCACCTCTCCTCTTCCATACTCAGACACAGACAGGTTCCTTCCCTCTCCTTGTCTGCCCAGTGAGAGGTTCCTCTCCTTTCCAGCCCCTGTCCTTCGTGCACGTTGAGCTCTCTGTTACAGACTGTTTGCACCACCCAGCTCAGATTTCATGCTCAGTTACGGTTTCTCTTAAGAGTTTTAATTTCCTGAGAGGCAGATGTCCATACTCTGAAAAGGAATTACGGATGGTATTAGGAAACTATGATCACTCAAGGAGTGTTACATGTCTGTGTGTCCATTCTCAGAGCTCAGGAAACTGTGAATGGAAACCTCCCAAATCTTTGCTGAACGATTCTGTAATACAACCAGAAAACATTTAACGTGAATCTGTCTCATACTTTTTCTCCTGCTGCAGGTAACTCCGTAGGGACTGGCATTCTCTAAACACTTTAGGCATGGAAAAATAAATTAATAAATAAAGGCACTTTGTTATAAACAGTTAGGGTCATTATATAGACTAGCTGACACATCCCTTAAGATCAAAACTGGTCCAGAAGGCAGGGTGCCAGCTCCCCAGTCTGGCCCAATTTGACCTCTGGCAATCTTTGGCAACAGAGCCCGCTGTCACTACTAACACACAACTAACCAGGTTCAACAAATCCAAGGACACGATTCTTAAACCTACGTGGACATTATCTCTAGATTTTATTCATGTTAGAAAATCTTTTCTAATAAACAACATAAGACCAGGAGCCTGGAAAAAGCACGTCAAGCTCCTCTGCAGAACACTGATCAATACTCAAATGTCACTTGTGTGGAGGAGAGTAACTGTGTCGTGGTAGTGAATAAAGCAATTTCTGTCTTTTCTTCAGTGTCTGTGTTGGAAAGAACCACTATGCTGATACAGTAGTTGCACTGCGATTTTAAATAAGGTGACTACTAACCCCAGCCATATGCTAGGAATCATCTAGTAAAACAATTGTTACTCCTTATGAATCACAAGTAAAATACTCATTCTGAGTCACAAGGGAGTCTGCACTGCCCACATTCCTATTTGTGAATCATGTCCTCATCTTCTACTTTCAGTCAGTGTGTGTGATCTACCCTCCTCTCCAAGTACCAAACTAATGAAGACCACTGAGGGAATTATTTTGCTCTTTTATTTATTTATTTATTTTTAAGACAGATTTCTGTATGCTCAGCTGTTATTATTTTCCTTGGGGAAGATGAAAAAAAAAACCACTCAGCCCACCAAGTTTGTATTCTGGATGGACAGAAGCCTCGCACGTGTACATATCCTTTCCAGCGCCTTCCGGTCTGGACTTTGGCTCTCAGTACACAGTCACCACAACACTAAACAGATTCTCATGTGCTCCTCTTTGATAAAGTGGATGATAACCACAGATTTAACTACTTAGGTATGCTTCCACTGCTCCTTCACCATGCAGAAAGAAGCTACTGAATACATTTCAACAACGTAGGAGACAGATTTTTTTATATATATCTCTATCATAAAATCATAGGATGGTTTGGGTTGGAAGGGACCCTAAAGATCTAAGTGTAGCTAAAATCTACACAAATCCACGTGTAATCTCTGAATAAAAGCTCAGATATCCTGTTTTCTTTATGTTTCCAAGCCATGCCTCTCTCCCAGGAAAGGATTATTTACCCAATATTCCTTCACAGTGACTGTTGCCTACAGCCAGCAGCCCAGTACCACATTGTTTTTATCTCGTTCTGCAATGCCCAGGACTATTAAGAATGCCATAGGAAGTTTCTATCTAGATTTACAGTATCTACTACATCGACTCATTAGGCAACAGATCTTAAATACTTACGCTGAACTACTGCCCACGTAGCAGGCTGAACTGATGAGGACATGGAATATAAGCTTTTGAGAGATCTTGAAGCATTCAGCAGTGACGTTCACATGTTGGGCTGGGGGAGAGTCAAAATGAAGTCCAATTCACATGTTGCAAAAAGGGACTGGATGGGTAATGAGATGTGATCTCTCTGTTGGTACAGGACAGTGATGGCTTTTAACAGATTATTCTAGTGTCCGTGCGGATATTTACACAGACATTGACTCCCCACATTTTTGTCCCAGTGCTCCATCCTATTCCCTAATGCCAATGGGCAGAATGCAAAGCCAACCTTCACCACTGCAGCTGATGTGTAAACCAAGAGCACGGCAGAACCACTCCACAACGGAGTCAGAGGCTCTGCCAGCGCCGCCAAGGCTGACACAAACACATCTGCCGTTCCATTGCTCTTCCGACAGAACTGCTGCAGCCACTTCCAATCTTGTGATTCTTGCTGCCTTCTCTTAAGAAATACTGGAGGCTGGCTCACTTCTGGCCATAAAACTCAGCATCTTGAAAACCCAGGCTCTTCACTCTTGGAAACCCAGAGGGGGAAGGGCAAGGGAGAAAAAGGCAAGGTACATGAATATTCTGATGCAGAAAAAACACTCAGTTTGCAATCTAATGCCCCATTTTTACAACAACTCCCCATTAAAGATGGATATGATCTGCATATCATTAGGCTCATTTCTCTAAAATGTTGCAAAATCTGCATTCCTTTGCTTTTACCATTTTTAACCAACATAGTCCTGAACTAGGCTCATTTTTTCCAACCCATATCGACCAGGATGCTGCATGAGGAAATTTCACACCATAGCAGTTTTTGTTTTGAGAACCTCATGCACAAAACAACAAACAGATTTTAAAAAATATTTTCATTCTGCTTTACCAAAGCAACCTACAAAGGATAGAAAAATAAAATATCCCATAAAAAACACGGCAGTGAACATTGAAGAATATCAACTTTTCAGCGATGTTGAGTTTTCCCCTTTATTTGCCACTTTGCAAGGCAATAAACACTGAAGGGATAGGGGAAAATATGCACATTCCCAGAACGACAACACTATACAACTATATATAGTTCATTAGTATATAATTAGACTTTAAAAAACATAGAAAAGCAAAGCCAGATTCATCTCTTCAGAAGCAGCTTTCACTTAAAACGGAGAAAAAACGATCATTAGAAATACAAATAATGAATGTGTTCTTCTACTGCATTTATACAAAGAGTACTTTTTCATTCCACTTTCTATATTACAGCTCCTCTCCAGCCTTAGCTGAGAATATCCCCAAGTCTAATGGGTTAAATGCTTATTATACCACTGTCTTATTTGTAACATAAGGCACCTACTACAAGCCTACTCTTCATGCAAAATTGCCAATTTATAGCAATATTCCTTGTTTAGAAAACAAGGCTATCCAAACACTATAATTACAATATGCACCAGCAGGCATAACCCTGCATTAATGCACAGACTCCAGATACATTCGTCAAATAGAGTTTTTTTTCCCTTTGCCTTCTTCTCAGGGTACTTTTAAGTTCAGGGACAGAGAACATGTCTTCATTAGAAACATTAACATTCACAGGCTGTAGTAAATTTTGACAGTGAAAAGGTCTCTGTAACCTTTAGTTGTGCAGAAATTTACTTCCCAAGAAAATTACAGCTGGCACTGTCTTAATTAATGCTAGCTTTCTTTTCTGAAAATTGTGGGCTTGTCAGTAAAAAAGGCAGAAAAACCTGAGTTTAAAGGACTGGACACAAAAGATGCCTAGGAATAAAGCCCTGCAAAATTTCATAATATTGCTCTGTTTTTGTTCTACAGTAAGGAGAGAAAAAGATCTAATTTGATTTTGCCAAATGGAGCAACATATATGTAATATAGAAATGATTTGCATTCGCTCTTTTGTCTTTGAGTTTTAGCATGTAAAGAGGGCTTTTTTAAGCCATTCTGTTTTAAAAGCAATAGGTCAAATAAAATCTATATCTGCAGGGGGAGGGGAAGAAGGTATGACTTCATTATTTTTTTTAGCATTGCTTTAAATGATCCTAGTAAATCATAGCCAACAGTAAGAACTGCAGCAGTGTTTTTCATATGATTTTTAATTACCTGACATCTTTTCTCTGATTTTCAGAACAATTTCAGGACGACTGTAGGAATTTATTTCTTAATATTTACCTTCTGCACGTCTCAGAGTTCTATTTTGATGGTATAAATACTTTTCCTTTGGCATACAAAGACTTTTTATTTGCTGACTGAATTTTGATTTTCACACACCGTCTTTTAATTGCTTGACAGGGTGTTAAAAACATCCTCTATCTCTCAGGCTTTTCTTACACACAGGTTGGATGATTATTATTATTAAAAGTAAATATATTTTCTTTCTGCCTTTTTTTCTCAAATATAAAATGAGCAATAACGTACTTCTACACTATTTGTCACCAAGATTTCCTGGTTGTTGCTTACGCATATCCTCGTAGTCTCCCTTGGAGGGGATTTACAGCATTTTGTGTCTGGAATTGCTGTGCAGTTCCCAGCTCCATCACTGGAAGCAATAAAGCTCCAGTTCCACAGGAGACTCCCAGCTACTCTAGGACATGACACCACTCTGGCACGACACGAAGCACCAATACTGCACGTCAGCTGTTCAAAACATTTTATGCAAGTTTCTACAAGCACTTTAAATTAAGGTGCCCTGTATAAATGGTTTATTCATGTTTATGAAATGATTAGTGGGTGCCACTACATCCTTTAATAACTTATTGTAAGGCATGTTATAAAATGCATCATCAATAAATGCTTAAAACGCTGCCACAGCAAGGCAATAAGCTGCTACAACAATATTTCAAGGTGTAAGTATTGTTCAAATAGTTTGCCCACTCTTTCAATGCATACTTCCAAGTTTTTTTTATAAGCACGTTATCGAACGCTATATAAATAATAAAATATTTATAAATATCACCTTAATTCAAGGCATTACTGTGTTTCTGTAACTTTAATGCATGCGCCACGTAGCCTGAAAGTACAGAAAGGTATCAGAAGAGAAACATCTCTAGATTAGATGCAAATCTCTGTATCATCACTCCAAGTCAGAAACAAATCACAGCATCTCCCAGACACAGAGGTTGTATTTTCAAGGTTTGAACCATTCGTTGTTTAAGAATCATCATGAATAATGAAAAAAAACCCCAAAGCAGGCACCTAAAGCCTGAAGTTCTGTAAACAAAGTCACACACAAAATGTTTTGGTTGCTCGTAACACCTGGCAATGTTGCTGCAATGATCAAATCCCAGTGTGGGTTATGGAGCCCATATGGACAAATGTAGGATTAGGGCTGCTCTCTGCTTATTTCCATACTGGAAAATGGACAGACCACCACGGACAAATGTGACCAAAAGAGTACAGTCATAACGCAGGCACTGATCGGGACATTAGCTTATGCATTTATCTGCTCCTCAACCTAACCACAAGGAGCACAAAGCCTTAAGTGATACTCCAAAAGGGAACACAACCTCTGGATGAGAAAGCCAAGAGCATAACGAGGGGATCTAAGGAGGCACTGGCATAAGAGACGCCGTCCAATTTCCCTTGCTCATTCTCAAATTAACTGAACTTCTTCCAGAAGCGAGGAGACGCAAGGAAAACACTTATAGATGTCGGCTCAAAGCAGGAGGACTGCCACTCCTTTCTGTGAGACCCCCCGTGACCCTGGGCTGTTTATTTATGGACAGACTGCGAGGAGCCTTTGTTCCAGGGTGAGGACACTCAGTACAGCCAAAGAGAGGCAGGAAAAGGAAGACTTTACCCTTGAAGGGAAAAAGGCTGAAGGGCAACTCATAAGAACATCTGCCCTATGGCAGCTCTCCGCGTAAGGGGACGGCGTCGATCATTAGTTCATCCTTGCCCAAATGCTGCTGGTCCACGAGGAGGCTGTTGTCAGCACTTGGTACACCCCCCCCCCCATCCATGGAGGTCCCAATGGTAACCAGCATGCCCACCCCCACACTCCTGGAGCCTGCACGGTGGCTCTGAGCTCAGCCAGGGCCGTCTGAGAGGAGGACGCGCGAACGCTGCTCTGCCCTTTCTGCTCTCCAAGGTGCCCACTCAGAATACTCAAGCCCAACCCTGTCTCCTCCAAGCACCACCAGTGGGATGCTCACCCCAACCTCTCCAAGCCGTGCTGCTCCCAGAAAACACCTCACTTTGGGCTGCATGCCCCGCTGCAGGGACAAAGTTAACTCATGAAAGAGCCATACAAAAAGGCCTCAGGACCGATGTTCTTCTTTTCTTTTCCACAACAGTTATTCCTCATTGGACACGATGGGCTGCAAACTTATTAAACCACTGAATACTCCTCTTTTAACACATCGGGGTGCATAAAGGAGCTCTCAGCAATTAACGTGCCTCAATTTGTATTCCGTAAATTTATTTTCTCAAATATTTTTTTCTTATGGCATGATTTATTAAAAAATAAATTCAAACACTTGGTTCTTAGATCCTGACCCTCTAACCACTCACATATGTGCACATCTCTTGCATGGGTTCTTTGAGAGTCTAGTAGTCTCAACTTGTGATTTATCTTGTATTAATAATGTTTCTAGTTGTTTTTTGGTGCTGACAGTATGATTTTTCAGAGTTTCTTTCTTGCCAGCTTCCAAGTACTACAGAGACATCTCTGCTATTTTTTCCTTCATTTTAGAAGTTGTAACAAGATAATTTTTCAGATATTTTTCCAAACAGATCTTATTTAATTTCAAATATATGTATAAAATTACTTATATGGACATGAATATATGAAGATATGTATATAGATTTATACAAAAAATTACCTATAAGTTAGTTTAAGTTTTCTTGCTTTATTATTTTTATTGAAGGACTGCTTTAAAATTTAGTATCCTATCAAGTCCTAATAAAGTTACTCCCACAAACTATTTCTGCCTCACAAGGGTAAGACTGTCCTCACATTTCTGCCATCTGGCCATGTGGTCTCTTCTGTTCTCCTGGGCCTGTGGGCTCTGCAGGACCACAGAGCAGGTGTGGGCATCTAAGGCTGGGCTGCAACTAAGGATGCTGTGAGAGAAGCTTGGTAGAAATCTAGATTCAGAGGAGCCTTTATGGATGGGTCTACAGTAAAGCTGGGGAGGCCCTCATTATCCAGGAGTGCATGGACAGGATGAGGTGGAATGGCTTTAAAATGGAAGGGGGAAGATTTAGGTTAGATATTAGGAAGAAATTCTTCACGATGAAGGTGGGGAGGCCCTGGCCCAGGTTGCCCAGGGAAGTGGTGGCTGCCCCATCCCTGGAGGTGTTCAAGACCAGGCTGGATGGGGCTTGGAGCCCCCTGATCCAGTGGGAGGTGTCCCTGCCCACGGCAGGAGTTTGGAAATGGATGGGCTTTGAGGTCTCTTCCAACCCAAACCATTCCATGATCCTGTTGTTCACTGATGCCAAGCAGCTGACGGCACAGTAGACACTCTGGTGCATCTCCCTTAAAAGAAGGGAACTGACCCCCATCTTCAGCCTCAGGTTTGTGCCACTGCTTTCTCTGAAGCAAGAAGAATGAGGACGCACGATAAGTCCACTCTTTTGCTTATTATTTCATGCTGCTGTTCTGTGGCAAGCTCAAGACTCAGATCTGACAGCTGTGAAGTATTTTTACTACCACTACCCTCTGGCCGTTTGGCAGATGTTTCTGACCATTCTGATGCAATCTTAGAGGGCTTTTTAATTTGTCCAGTGGACTCCTTATGAATAAATTTAACCGTGTGCCTACTTGATGTTTTCCTTTCACTCTGGCTTCACTTAAAAAAAATCAAAATAGATACAAGATATTTACTTACTCTTTTGTTTAAAAAGAACAGAGTCTTTGTATTACACATATTTCCTGTTAAATTGTCACATAGCTACTTCAAAAAAATCTCCAAATGGACTTGCAGACACTGTCCTCTAGCAACATGCATAACTAATGCTTCACTCTATTCTTTTGTGTTTGAGATCCTCAAAAATATTTTCCAAGGAAATCACTCGCACTGTCCAAAATCTTCCTGTTAAGCAGACAGGATCCTAGGGCCATAAAAATACAACGTGGCATTTTTGCCTGACTATTATTAACATGTGACACTTGTATTTGCCCCATGATAATATACAAATATGTTTTAGAGATTGTCCTAATGATAATCACGATGTTTCATCTTGCCCTTCTAATAAGAAGTTTAGCCTCCTAGCCTACCCCCCCATGACCCACTCCCCACTCTTACTGGGCCTGACATTCAATTTGGAGAATTTAATGTCAGCAAGAAATCCATACGTACTCCTGAGAGCAGCAGGCTGCCCCTTTGGATTTATTTTTAGGTTTCAGTAGAATAAAGTGATATTTTCCTCCTTCAGTCATTTCTTTCATACGCATTTCCCAGCTTTCCAATGCTTACAAAGGAGAAATTTATGCTTCATCTTACTGAAAATGTTTTTGTGTTCAAATTGAACGTGTACTGGTAAGTACAGTGACATTGGTAAGATTTGTTGTGCAGCTCCACAAAGGAGAAATTTCTGTGGTAGAGGAGTCAAAAAGAAGTTTACGTTTTGAGCGAGGCAAAGCTAATACTGCAGATACTGTGAGGATATTTATATTTTCCAGAGCAATCTGTTCTTCGCCTGTTTATAAATAATTACTCAGTTCCTGAAAAGCCCATTTGTTGTTTTGGTGTTGATCTTTGAGACTAAGATACCCTAACCCGAAACCTAACTAAACATTATTCCTCTTAGAGAGATGATCTGATACAGGGTTTCAGCACAGACCTTCCAGTATTTCTGAGTTAGCACCAGTCCAAGGCAGAAGCAAACCATGCTTGGCCTGTGCAGCCGCCATTTTGGTAACTTCAATCCAACATTTAAACACCAGTTGTTCACCTCAACCCTGCAAGTTTACTAAGGATGACACAAACCCACCCCTGCTCTGGAAATCTCAACACAGAATTCCAAGAACGACTGCTTCCCACCTGCTCACGTGCCCGGAGTCACTGCCTCCCCACGCAGTCAATGTGCACTGTTGTCTGTTGATGCAAGATCTGACCCTCGTGCCCCCCTGGGGGGGACAGGGGTGCTGGTCATGAGAGCTGTTGGCCAACGCTTCCAGAGCCACCAAAAGTTTAAGAAAGAAACATTGCAATTTCAAATATACTTGGGATAGAACCTGATCTTTTTAATGCAACCTAATTACAGCAAACACAGAATTAATTAAAAACTCAGGTTTGTGCTCTATCTTCCTTCCAGAACACACTGGGTAAAGACCACAAATCTCCACTGATCCAAGTCACAATGCTATGCAGACTGTGCAAAGGCTGTTGTGCGTAATGGACAATAAAACTACGGAACGCGTGGAAAGCAGTCACCCGTACTACAGCGGTCTTTGTCATCCAGCCTGAGACCTGTCCTACCGGTTGCAAAGCTTCCCTTGAAACTACATTTCTGCTTGGTCCTTCCCAACTGCAAAAGTGCAAAATTATCTTCTGAAGAAGTCCGAACAACTCGGCATCTTTCTGTTAACCCTTACCTGTGCGTTCACTGCCCATGGACAGGAGAAGGCCGTGGGTGGTAACAATTCCTTTAGTGTCATCTCTGATTGGCTCCACTCATTTTCTGGGGAAGATCTCCGAGGGCTTCTGTGGTTCCTCTTCTCTGAATCTCTTCCCATGGCTCCCATTCCCCATCTCCAACGGAGAGGAACTTGTAGGCCTTTAAAAGAAGGAATACACTGAGAATTATGTTCTTCATTAGAAGAGCTTTAAAATGTATTTTCTCCCACATATATTAAAGCACAACATGATTTTTGGACGCTCTCATTATTTGTTTATTTTTAGCACCTATCAAACCACGGCAGTTCTCCCTCCAGGCTATATTTGACAAAGTTACAGAGACTTTCCAGGCCACCTCAAAGCAGAGATTAATCCAAACAATTTAAACCTTTCACTGTTCCCCAGGAGGATGGCATTCGATTGGATTATTTAGGGAGGACAAAATGTTTTTGTTGATGAGAGAGATGAAATCCTCAGAGAGGGAAATCAATCTTATGTAGAAACCCTGGAGCATTGATCTCGGTGTACATTGACAATTTCTGGTTGTTTAGCTATTTGGAATGACCGCACGAAATGAGCAAGCTGTTATAGTTTTAAGGTTTTGGTATTTATTGGCAACCCCAGTGCTCATATGATTAATCACACATTCAGAGTTGTGAGCTCAGTGGAAATTGACTGCAACGCAGCAGAAACAAAGTTTTCAGTTATCATTGTGTAATAAATTGAAGCATATCCCCAAGCAGATTTGTCTTCAAGTTTCCAATTTGCCTTGTTAAAAGTGGTGTTTATAGAGTAGTTAGCAAAAATGCAACTAATTACATGCAGAGTCCATGCTAAGCGATTCTGTACACTTTTTTCCCCCCTCTTTATTGGTTTTCTATCTTTATTACCCAAACTTTCGTTATAACTAAGCAGAAACTACGTTCAAGAAAAATCAGAAAACAGCCAGGCCACGGAATGAGCACTGATACTGAAGACATTTCTTGACTATACAGCTACAAGACAAGGCCTTCTGAACAAACTGCTCCAAATGCAAACAGCCTTTAATAAACCACTTTTCCCTTTGTACTTGGGCTCCCTGATGCTTACCAGTGAGAAGTAGAACCGAAGGACAAATGTTTGGTTTATACCTCGTATTTCATCTCAAGAAATAATATTTATTCAGACATGAACGTTCTCTCAAACACTGCTAGGTTTTTACATACATGTTTCACACTGGTTTCTTTTACCAAAAAACAGATGCAAAAATGAAATCACAACTACGACTGGAAACTGGAGAGCCATTTGGGGAATACTAACGCTGAGAGAACAGATTTAAGATGAGAAGTGCCAGGGAGGGAGAAGCACAGAGTCTATGAAGGAGGGAGCTGCTCTAGCTTGGGTTCACTGGCAGAGATCTGTGCTGGCCAAGACTGGTAATGCTTTTATAGCCTTTCACATTTGCCACTGGGATCTCGCTGGAACCTCAAAGCAAGCAGTTGCTAGGATGTACTCACTAAAAACAAGAGCAAAACTATGGAACAGAAAGGGGAAACCCTGTAAGGCTGGCCTTGTGCCTCCCCAGAGAGGCTTACACACTCCTAATGTACAGAAACTACAACCAGATCAGGAGAGACCTAATTACGGAGCTCAGAGATGTTAATGACACACAGAAATTTACATGCAGCTGAAAATCTGAGTATCTCCAGGCCAGCAGTCGTATCTCCACAGGGCTGGCTTCATACCCGATATTTTATAATCTGGAAGCTTTCTCTGTAAGGTGGAGCCTCTCAAACAGTCACATCCATGTATTTTTCAAGTGAACAACACTCACCATAAACCTCTGTAAAATTTTATTGACCAAGATTTTTTTTTTTCTATCTGTAATTCCTTCTCTTCTGCCCTCTCTGAATAGAGCCTGCAACAATAATTCCTCACATTTATCTTTCCATCTTTCGATCTCAAAATCCTATATCTGATTTGGACACAGCAATCTCCAAAGCAATGAATAACCCTTTAATTTACTGAGATTTTTTTAAGGATAAAATTACCGAATGATTTTTCTTAGGCTTTATATTAGGTACAAAGTCTTTCTTCATGCTTATATTTATTTTACCAATTTGTGTAACACTGTGGTTGCATACTTGACCGACTTCTACGTTTCCTTGTTTCTCTTTAGCTTCAGGGAAGCATCCCCTATATCTTTACCTGCAGTGGTGATAAGGAGTTGTCACAGCTGCTGTCCATGCAGTCCTCAAACCAGAGAGTACTGTAATAAATCCTATTTTATTTTATGGACAAATAAATGCTGAGGTAAAATATTCGAGGATCGTTGCTTGAATACTTGCCATAGCAGCGCTACTGTAATAACCACTATGACATTAATTTACTGCAATGTGCCGTAGGAAGAAGGAAGAAGGAGGGAGAAGGGCATTAAAAGAGAAAAATTACTATCCTTCGGATTTATTGGGATTGGCCTTCCTCATTTTCAGCCATCATTAGTTGATTAGGTGCTGATGACAGTATGGACAAGCGTGCTAGAATACTTGGCTAAAAAAAGCCCTAAAGGTACTCTGTTAATTGAGATGATGTTCATATTGTACTTACTGAACATAACTGCAGACACTGAAATAAGAGCTTAGTGTTGTGTAACAGACCACATGAACACTCACTCATTATCAGTCTGTAAAGGGGTGAAAACACTGCAGAGAGGCTGCTATTACTACAGAAAAAAAAGAGGTAATATTAAAAACTGGAGGAGACTATCGTGAGAAACTGTATTTTATACAGCCTTCTGGGAGGTGTTGAGAGACCTGTCTAACGTTGTTCCACAGGTCCATTAGGGAGACATTACTGTATCAAAGGAACTGAAAATTGACTTACGCCTTCGTCTGGCACGAGGTATGAACGTAACTGCACAGCCAGATTTGCTTACCCACAGAAGCTTAAATGCTACTGATACTCTTCTGGTGCTTATATTCACCACACTTGACATTTTAAGGCAATTTGGAGAAAATGGCTAAGAAATGCCTCTTCTGATCTCATTTGTGAGAAGTTAGCATTGTATATGAAGAGAGGAACGTGCAGAGCTCTGCACAGAACCCGTAATGCAACAGATATCTGGAATCTACAGTCACATTTCAGTAAAAATGGTAATGCTATTACCAATAACTCCATAATGTTAAATAATTCAATGTGGACATTAGGCTGCTTCTTGCTGTGGCCAGAGTGAATTTCAAACTCAGTGCCCAGACAGTCAGTCACATGAAAAAACCTCTAAAAGCTTCGGAATGGAACAGACAGCAATTTAAAGGATCCTTTGAACTTTCAGGCAAATCCACAACTTTTTCTCAAACCAACAGTCCTATAAATATATTAGCCACACAGCGAAATTATCCCTGTACCTCAGGCCCTGTGCTCCTAATGTTCAAACTCAAAGTAGCTCCTTCAGAAAAGTGAGAAAACTAAACCTGACCGTTAGCACATTCGTACTGAAGACATCCAATTACAGGTAACGAGTCCTCAGCAGCACCAGAAACGATTCACACAGAACTAGGAAAACTCACAAAGTGTCAGTTAGTCACAGAGGCATTAGCACCACTCCTGAAATCTTAGAATCAACTCTGTGAAAGCTAAATACCAGTATTTACTAATCTGCTGGAAACACTCATCCCATGAGACGGTGGATGGAGAAAAGTTCCTCCCGAGCCAAGTAGCAACCTGTGTCCTTCAGCCGTTTATAAGCCATAAATTTCATCTCACTACAAGAAGATAAATCAACAATCTGAACTCTAGAAATACTCAGAAGCCTGGGTCAAAAAACAGCAGAGAAGTTTAGACCAGGCCTATTAGGAGCAGTGGGCAGTAGACCAGAAGAGGACAAAACACCTAAATTTTGTGACTTAGCTAGCACTTCATGTGTATTAATAGAGAGACAAATCAGTTATTACACATACAACTGGTTATCCATGCCCAGAGATGCTGTCACCATCACTAATCTCTAGCCCAGTTTTCCTATGGCATGGTATTAGCATTCAAAGGCTTCTCCTGTCACCAAATTCTTCTTACAATAAATAGGGTTCTACCTTTAATGTCCAGTGAGATAATAAATGGCACTGCCTTCCCTCAGACAACGTCCGTTGTGACTTTGGCATTCAGCTCAGTGGAAGGGGAGTAGCAATTGATCACATTATTGGATATCCAGACACAACGTGGCATCACCTTTACTAAAAGGCTTTGAAACTCAAGTTAATACTCTGAGGTAGGCACAAGAAAAATGAAGAATATTCGAAGGCTCAAGAAAAGGAATCAAGACATCCAAAAGAAACGAAGAGATTCAGGATCAACAACGCTCAATACTCTCAAAAATGTTAGTGCAAAGAATATTCCCTTTCGAATACTCATCCAAGTAAGCTCTAACAGGATCAGGCCTTTCCAGTCCACGTTGTCTGTCTGTTTCTAAAACCACTGCGATTGTGGATTCATGTATTACTGTCATGGCAGTGACAGAGAACAGATCTCTTTAAAGCGTGCTTTACCAAGACCTGTCAACATTTGAACTGGAAGAGTGATAGACTTGACAGGTTTGGGAGATACTGTTTCCTGTCACTACCTGGGAGGGCTGACACAAGTAGAAATCCACCAGGTCCCAGCAGTGAAGTTCTCACCGTATCTTGCAGCTGGCCAGGCACAACCAGGCTGCAGAGCTAGGGGCAGGAACATAATTAATGTTCAACGTGTAAATCAATCACGATGCAGACCAGTTGTTTTCTGCATGGAACGAGGCGGAGCAACGCCACAAGACAGTAGCATCTATGATGATACCACGAGACTGGTGAAGACAAGACAAGGAGTATGAAGTCTGTGCAATTCTTCTCTTTGTTACTACAGTCAAAGATGAATATGGTCACAATGAGAAATTCTGAACAAATAATGGTATCTTAACTTTTCAAATTTAAAAAATACAGCACTATTTGGAAAAAGAAATGCTACAATATTCTTCTCCCACTTCAAATATGGAAAATGTATTGGTCTAAAATCAGAAAAAAAATCTTCCAATTATATTTGTTACAGAGGAATTAGAGCATGAGGACTTGCACCTTAAAAACATTCCCAAAAGTGATATTATTGCAAGTTGCTGGTTGTTTACAGCCCTGAGCCCTTTGCAAGGACGGCTCTGACACACCATTTAGGTTACCCAAAAGTATCACACCTCTCCTGCTGCCATCTTTCACAGGTGAAACTCAGTCTTCCCTGCCCCCTTGGCACCTGAAGAGGTATTGCTTAGGCACCAGGCAAAGCATTTCACCCCCAAACGCGTGGGAAGTCCCAAATAAAGCCTCTGCCACATGTCTGTATGGCCTCGACCCCCTTCCTCAGCAAGTACAAAACACTGTACTCATCCATTTCAACCAGAGGGTGCACCTGGCTCCCTGGTCAACCCCACCTGCCAGGGATGCTGGTTATTGGGACTGTCCCTTCGCTCTAAAGCAGCTTCATCCTTCCTCCATACACAGCACAGCCAACTGGAGCACTCGGTCTCCCTCCTTCACACCTCGCACTTTCCAGCATGTTCCTCACCTCCCCAGGTAACCTTGCTGTACGGTCACCACCTATGAGAGGTTATTCTCTCTGCTTCGTCTTTGATCCCCTAACGTGCTCTCATCTAACCAAAATGCTTTACTCAAACTCGTATGAGTCCCAGAGCTCGCACTGCTCCTATCCCAATGCACACTGGCAAACTCTCACTCCATATCTTCTGCAGACAGAACTAGATCTTACCTCACCCCACCCCTTATAACTCCCTTTTATCTCACCATGCTTCCACACCTCCTCTATCCTATTCCTCCCCACTGCAGCGAGAAGCAGCCTCTGCCTCACCACACACCTACCCAGAAGGACTGCTATTCCAACCAGAACCAAATACACAGGTGGCCACGCCTCAGCTGTGGCCTCTTCACTCAGCGGTACTTTCCTTACCATATGTTGTCTTCCTCCTCCCACACCTGTGGCATCAGCCTCACAACCTCTCACTGACAGCAGATGGAGCTTCCAGTCTAAACAGTTCTTCCATCGTAGCATCCCACTGACCAACCAAAACAAGCATCAGTTGGTGCCACAGGAGGAGAACACGATCCGTTTTTCACAAGAGTGGGTGAGAACTGGATTTTTTTCTCTCTCCTCCCCTTTAAGGCCTGCATTTAATGCAAGGAAACATGGGAAGTGTTTATATGGGACATGAAAATGAGCAATGCCCTTGTAGTTAGTTATGTGCACTCAAACTTACTTAGTCAGGTGTTTTTGTTTTTTAATCTATATAATAGATGCACACCAACCTGGTTCTGCAAATGACCAGGTGCCTTGGGAGTGATGAAATTTAACCTGAATATCTCGTAATGCAATTTCAGACATGCTAGAGCCATTGGAGATGGTATTAAGACCATTCCTCAGGACTCCAGCACCTATGAAGCAGTTCAGTTACACAGCAGAGTGCTTTATCTTCTTCCCCCAAGTTTCTGTGAGACAGGATTAAATCACAGGTACTATTATGGCAGAAACCACCTTCGCATCAAGAACTCTAAGTCAGTGTATGATGTTATTCAACTCAGCTGCAGTGCACACGGAAGTAATTCACTTTCTTAGCCCTGTCCTACCAGTTAATATTGGACAGTAAAATGATCTCTGAGCCTTTTGCCTCCAGGTGGGTAAGAGAAAGGGACAGGGGCCAGAAAATAAGACGCCTATTCTTCTATTCTATTCATTGAGACTGAGGAAGGATGAGTCTCTTGGGGCAGAGGGGAAGGTAATTAAAAAATCTTCAAAGTCTTTAATTTTCCTGCGTATGTCTCTCTCTACAGTTCCTGGAGAGGGTTCAATCACTAGCAAAACTCACCAGGATGGATTTGTATGCATCCTCATCAAAAGAAGCAGAAGTATATCAGGGACTACACCGGTTTTTGATGTCGAGGTTAAAATGAGACTTCTCTCCCCTCAGAGCGAGGGACTACAGGCTTTCAATATTATCAAGTCTCATTACACGGTGTTCCCATCCAGGATGGCCACCACTTCCTAAAGGCCCCTGAGGAATGGAACTGTAGGTGTCCCAACCCATAAACGGAGGAAATGAGGCCAGGTTGGACACTATGAGCATGGTCTCCCTAAGGACTGATTAAGGGAAGTGTGTAAGAGGACAGGGGATCGTGTGCATTCCTGGTAGCGTAGACAAACACCACAGCAGGAAGGAACCAGTGAACAGCCCACGTGTCAACCACATCTTCTAGCACTACCCTCTGGTTATTAGAGCATGCTTTGTCTCTTTTTTCTTGTTGCTTTGTTTCAGTTTGTATTTTCTATCTCCATTAAGTATTTTCAGACTCCTGGAACTCCAAGCCTTTAGACAACATCCTGAGCAGCTGCCATAAAAGCGACTGATGGTGTTTCACAATGTCCATCATTCCTGTAGCACTTGTCCAACTTAGTCTGTAAATACTTTTAGTACTGTGATAGATTGGGATTTTTAGTTGTATTTTTTAGCATGCAGGATACATGGCTCATGGCCTGGGAAAAGGAAAATTCAATGATTTACTTCCTTTAATGATGGCTGCGTATAAATAGCTATGACTACAGAGGATCAAATTAAGAGATTGAGAATAGCTCTTGTTAATTCAGCTCATTTTGTTATTTTCATAGGTAGTTTTGTGAACAGATCCTGGAGTCTGTTACATACTCACAGTTTTGTGGTTTCCTTTGGGAGAACAACTCTTGGCACACTGCTGTGTCACAAACTGTTCATTAGAGGAATTTGTTCAGGTAGTTCATTGAGTCACCGATGGCCGTGGCTTCACGTGAGGCAACAGCCTGGCTCAATGCCCTCCTGTTTTCCATCCCAGGCTGCTCATTCCCCCTCCAAAGCCAGCTCCACCAGCACAGCTCCCCAGTATACACTGGCCAAGTACTGGGGGGAAGCAAAGGGGCAGGGGCACAAGGGGCCAGGATGGGGCTGCCTGGGTGGCGACGGCTACCGAAGAAGCACTCTGCCCGCCGAGGTCTGAGGAGTTTGCCCTCAGCTTTCCCATCACTGATGTGCCAGCTTTCATCACTCAAGAACAACGGCGAGCCAAAACAAACTCCTGTATTAACACAAACTCCTCTTGGACAAATGCTACACAGTGCTAAAACCTGAGAAACTGCTGATACTTCCAGATGGTTTTTTTTTCAGACAGGGATTAATCAACTGTATGATGACAATAATCATAACTGTGAATTGAACTTGGGGACTGTTTATAAGAGTAGTTGTAAAAATACATCCTGGTTTTGGCTTATCTTTATAATTTGCAAATTAATGTACAGATTCGACATTTTGCATAGAAATAGCTAAATGTTAGGGAGAATGTTCTGCTGTGGCTGTCACTTTTCTAGGTACATACAGAAGAATCAAAAGGACATATTTAACTATTTCAGTGACTTCATCTGCAGCAGGTAATAACATCTCATAGGACGTGGAGTGAACAATACAGAGAGATATAATTCCATTCCTTAAGAGAGAGTTCTATACTATCACATTTTGGAGGCAAAATTTGTCTGTTTAGAGATTGTCCTTATAAAGATTAATTATCCTGAGTATTCTCAGGAACCTACTTTTTTCACACAGCTGTGTGTCAGAGAGAAGGGAACTGGGCATTGAACAAAAAAAACAAATCAAAACTGTAGGAAGTGAATGTTTAAGTAAATTCAGAAACCTTTAAATACTTGGGAATGAGTGTTTGCTTTACAGAAGTAGCAAAATGTGCATGGCCTGTGCACCTTTTCTGTGTGCCTCTCTTGTTTACAATATATGAATTTAGATTCTACCTGGTGTGATGCGTACAGGCTATTTTAAGGATTTTTTTTATTTCTCAGTCATCTCATAACGGGAAGTCACTTGTTAAGACCTGGCACTGTTTATTATATGTAAAACCATACTGCCTTTTGACTGAATTAAGTTTCATTTAGCAACTTCTCCTTTAAAACTTAAGCTCTCTTGGTGAGTACAGGTTTTGAGGGATGCTTTCCGGTCCTCTGGACTACTCTTGAATGATTTAGGTCTGCTCTTTAGCTGCCCCAGATCATTTCAGTGATTCTTCAGATGCTCTGTGCTACCAGCTGGAGAACTCTGCATAAACACAATGGAATGGAGATAATCTTTTTCCTTTGGCACACCAAGCATCCACCCACACTGCATCACCCAGCACAGGGATACCAGTTATCCCAGTGTGAGCTCGTTAGCGCTGCGCAGCACCTGAACTGGCCAACGTGCTGACCCAACTTCTTTAGAGAGGCAGCACGAGTATTTCTGCATTGAAGTTCATACAGTGAAAACATAACCTGGGGCTCACAAAGCAGCAGGGAGAAAGGACAGAACACATATTGAGTGTGTGTGGTGACTGTTCAGAGAACCAACTACTGTCTAATGCTATTTTTGTTTAGAAATTCTTAAAGTACATTTCTAAATTTCACAAGCACCTGTTTGCTAGCAAGATGGAAAACACTCGGGGCCACCCAAAGCTGTTACACATGTTCTATAAAGGAAATGAACCGATATGAATACCTAGTAGACACCAAAAGAGGATATTGAAGAAGGTGCAGCAAGGTTTGTAAAACCAATACAACCTTTATCTTGCCTGTTGCCAGAATAGATGGGAGTTGCAATGCAGCAGACCTCAAAAATCAAAATAAAGAGAGACTCTGCAAAAAGGAAAACCACCGGTTTCAGCGTATCCCCAGTCATACTGCTGGAGGGAATCCTGGGAACTGTAGGAGGAGATCTGAGAAGAAATAGAATTAGCAATGGTTCCCATTACAAAGCACATCTTTCTCTTTGCTCCACGAGGAGCACTGCTGTTTCCATTAGAGCTTGTGTACTGCATGGCCACAAGGTGTTCTGCAGAACCCAACGCAGAGGGAGGGCGGAGCTCATTTCCAGCGTCTTGCTGGGACAGCAGGAGCCTTCCCTCCTTCTGGCAGACGCCCTGCCAGGGCTGGCACTCAGGCAGCTGTGATGGGCAGGCAGGGCTGGGCACGGCCCCCTTCTGACACACCGTCAAACGCCCGTCTGGACGGGCCGAGGCCGACACTGCTGCAGCTCAGAAAGGTCCGAGGAGCTGCGGCGAGCGCAGATGCGCCTGAGGGCACGGCCAGGTAGTCAGGGCTGCAGCCAGCTGCATCCCAGCTGTGCTCGCATGCGCAGCCACGCAGCTGGGAAGGAGCCAGCAGCAGCTGGGAAGCCGCGGAGCCACGCTGGCACTAGAGCGAGGCAGAGATGGCGCGCGCACGGCGGGCCTGCCCGTGGGCATGTGGCCGTCCCAGCTGGCGGGACACGCTTCACGTGCCTGGGCACGGCCAAATGGCCAAGTGCCTCGCCGCAGCGGGGATAAAACTGGGGCTCTTTCATGTAAAAACACCACCCTGCTTTAGAACATTTGCTTTAGGGAACCAATGGCATCCTAGAACCAAATAACAAGCACCTACGACAGGGATAATTAAAATGTTATGAAAAACCCAGAATGACAGAGGGAAAAAAAAAAGTCAAAATTATTATAATCTTAGGGAAATGCACATTTACCAAGTAAATAATAGGGGTTTCTGAACGTCTCAAATAATTAACACAAATCTAAACCCTCTGGTGTTCATTCTCAGGAGAGACATTTGAGACAGATGCACCCAAGAGAGTGCAACTGATGAAAAGGAAAATATTCCAATCTCCTGGCTAAACAATGTGCTTTGTGGAGATTTTTTTATTAAATATTTTAAACAGGAAATTAAAACAAATTGAGAATTGTTGCACGATGCTCAGATACCGAGGTGGTAGAAATGTTTTAAACATCATTCCAAACCCCAGAAAATTCAAAGTTGATGTTGATGGTCCATTCTTAACATACCTATTATCTTCGTTACTATTAATAACCATGTCTAACACCTACACTGCAGCTCTGGAAATATTTTCAGAAGTAACACCATGAACCTGCATTCAAAGGGAATGTTCATACAGGCTGGATCATTTTATGTCTTTAAAGATGAAGTGCTATATACTGCTGTGATTTTTCCTGAAGATCCCAAAGAATTCAAATCAAAGAAGACTTTCTGATTTTTTTCTAACACTTTTTACCCTCTTCTTTCTTAATATTTTCCAACAAGAATTGAACTAACCTTTCAAAACATTACAACATTTATGTATAGTCTCAATTCACAAAACTACTATGAACTCCAGCCACCTCTAAAGTGAAAGGTGACAAGACTGGACCACAGTTCAGACTGGAAAGTGAAAATATCTAATTTCATGGAGCCACATGGCAATGTCCAATGTTAGCACTTTTTTATCAAGCACCTTCAATTAATGCAGTGGCAGTGTTCATCACAATAAGCCTTCTCCTGCACACTTTTCTCCTGTGCTTGCTCTGCTATACAGATAAAAACCCAAAACTTGCATTTTTAACTGGGCAGCAAACGCACAAGCCTTGACTTAAAAGATCCCTTACTCATTTAAACTATATATCAATTAAAAAGGTTGCACCAGATCATCCTCGAGGTCCCTTCCAACCTGGCATTCTATGATTCAGTACTCAAAGATCTTAAAGATATTTTCCAGCCTAAAAGATTCTATGATAAGCTTGGATCCAACTGGGCCAGTTTTCCCTTCTGAAAAGACTATAACTTGTTTACTATGATGCTAATTTATTCTGATATCAATTGATCCCTGCTAAAATGTGTAAGTTTGGGAGATTTAAGCCATTATCATTATGTTTTCCTGCTTTATCAATAGTTCAAGTTCTTTTAAATGCACTATTACTTCATTTTTTTCTGTATTTCTCCCCATGCTGTGCTGGGAATTGGTTCAACAAAAAGCTCAACAAAAAGAAATCTGATTAGTCATGCAAAAGTATCTAAACATAAAATGCAAAACTTTTGAGTGATCATTAGAAATCCCCCCCCCCCTTTCCCTGTCTTTTCAATAGTGCCAGTTTAATGTGTGGTCCCTGCCAGCAACGCAAGGAACGGAAAGTTCAGACAACGCAGAGTTTTCAATCTTTGACACACATTTGCATACAAAGTGTATCTTTAAGGGGAAATAACTTGGCAGTGTCAGTGGCTGATACAGTAGAAACTTTATCACTCTTTTTCTGCACATCTAAAACCATTGCCAAACACTTTAGAATTTAAGAGTGTTTAATGTTTATGAATAGAGGCAAAAGTCTAAAATGCCTGGGGTATGCAGTTCCCTGGTGTTGCAATACTGCATGTATTTTCCCTCCACTGAGTGATTTTTCGCCTGAGAAAAAAGAATCTCATCTGAACTCTGACTCCTGCGAGATGCTGCTTCCTTACCTCACCCTGCAGGTAATGGAAAACAAGGTATTTATTTCCCAGCAGAACTCAGCGTCATTGTTTGTTAAGTACCTATTTCTGGAACCACAAACACTACTTTGGTTTTACCTTCTCCAGTGAAAACAGTGATGTTGTGACCAGCAAGACTGTACTGAGAACTCCAAAACACTGCTATGAGGCTCTCTGCCTCAAATTTAAAAGGAAAAAAACCCCAAACCCAACAGTTAAACCTTTAGTTTCTGTACAAGAAGACACAACTTCCACAGCTACCCCGACTGTATTTACACAATCTCAGACTGATGGTGTAAGGTCTTAAAAAGCAGATTTTCCTTTCTAAGTTTCAAACAGCATCCTTGATTATTAGTATTATCATCTTTCTTATCTAAGACAACAAAAACATGCCTATATCCCTATGGCTATATTTCACTCTCTGATGGATATGTTAGAAATCAACATCTTCTTTTCACTTTTGCTTTGTGAACACTATTAAGGAATGAATATTTCTTTGTTCTTACCTATCATTTTGAATAAATGGGTTGGATGATAATTATGTTAATTCTATGAACTACATTATCTTGTAGTATTAAAGATTTTTTAATATACATTTGACCAGCTACATCCCTTTAAAATGATGACATGAAACAATGCAGGAGCTCGGATTAATGGGAATATTCAGTTTCTGTTAGAAGACAAAAAAACGTACTCACTTATCTAAAAAATATTAATTAAAATACAGCCATTCTAAGTTGTTTTAAGCAATATATTCGCAAAAGCATTAATTCCCTTCTAAGTTACACTTGAATTTACTTTTTCTTTTTATCTTGCGAATCCTCCTTGCTCAGGGTGCTTCCCTGATGTCAGCTCAGTATTCTTACTGGAGTTGTGAGTAATACAAAGGCAGATCGATAACCTTTATGAGCCAAATTTGGACTAACAAAACCACGTACAACTCTGCTAGAGTTAACTGAATCGTCCTTGCTTACATCAATGATAGACTCGGCTTTTTACAGGGCATTAAATAAGAGAAAATACCAACAAAGGTTTAACTTGGTCATGCTTCATATATACTTTACCTTAAAACACCTACTTTTAGGTTTTAATTGTAGTGGCATTCTGTAAAGAAATACGACCTTATAGGGCATTTTCAGGAACAGAACAGTCTATATATTAAAAGGTAGCAAATGATTCATAACTGCTTAGCGGTCAGGCCTGTGGGGCCATGCTTCCCATGTGAAATTTTTTTCTGCATTGCAAACTCTTACATTAAATTGTGATAAATGAAGAGCGGAGGCTATTCATACAAATCAATGACTTTAGTGTATGTGTCATTAGCCTGAGAGATGCAGGCAGCGGTCACTACTATAAATCATGTGATGATCTGCTGTCTGCGACTCGATGCAAGCAAGCAGATGCATTAGGAAGGTTAAAGAATGAAATTAATCTGTGCATTTCCCTTCCTTCTTTTTTTTTTTCCCCCCTTTAGTCACCTGGTCAGATGGAAAGAATTAAAATCACATGATCCAGAGTTAAACCAGCTACAGAACAGTAAATTGGCTAAGTCGGATGTCACCTTTCAACTTAAAGTTAATTAAATATTAATGGGATTAATTTGTTCATCATCACATGGAAAGTAAAATATATAGAATAGGTAAAATCCAGCAGTGCTCCTCTCCCAGTAGCTGATATTATTAATTGCTTTTAATGCGGAGTGTGGCATGAGACCACGTGTAAGAGATCAAGCACACCACAAAATGTGCTCCGATACTTTTAAGTGCAGCATATTTCTTCCTTCGCGTTTTATAAATCCAGTGTTTAGTAACCCATGGCCGTGCTCTCCATCCCGGTACCTCGCAGTGCCTTATGAATATGAGTCAGGTTGAATGTATTACTGATGATAGAATACATTTCCAGATATCTGTGACTGGGAGCCTTAATGGTGACAGTGTGCAAAAGGGGTCAGGGACAGTAAAAAGAGATATGGACAATATAATTTTAAAACAGGAATTAATGAATTTGGGAAGGCCATATTTGATATAAATGTCAGGCCAAAGCCTTCAGTCTTGACTCAATACTTACTCAGGCAAAACACCCACTGACTTCAGTGACGGATTTCCTGGGATGAGGACTAAATATGCCCCAAGAGCCAGATTGTCCCTTACTTGTACAGAAGAAGAAGGCAGGAAGATCATGGAAGAATCCCATCCCTACTGCATCCATGTAGAGCCTGCAGGGGGGTCATACACATCCCCTTCCCCACGCTCCACAGTTTCTCCTTTGCAGTCTAACACTACTTATCAAGGAAAAAGCCAGTATAGAATCATGGAATGGTTTGGGTTGGAAAGGACCTTAAAAGCTCATCCGGTTCCAACCCCCCTGCCATGGGCAGGGAACTCCTCCCACCGGCCCAGGCTGCCCAAGACTGCATCCAACCTGGCCTTGAACACTTCCAGGGAGGGGGCAGCCACAACTTCCCTGGGCAATGTGTTAGAGTAGGAGCAGTAGCAGTCCTGCCCAGGAACAGCAACACTCAAGACGCTCACGGGGCTGTGGGGCTCCCAAAGTCAAGAAATAGATAGGTAAGGACTCCAGGATTTGGCCTTTTATAACTAGCACAGACTGGAATAAGGAATCTTGGAAAGGGTTTTAAGCACTCTGCTTTGAGCTAGCAGTTGACTATGAATGCAATCAAATATGAAAGCAAATTAATGACAGAAGTGGCTGCATTTCAAAGGTGCTTGAAGCAGTCCATGTGCATAAAATAGTGCAGAACACCTTTACGCTTATGAAGGGCACTATAAATCAATAAAGTGTAAGTTAGCTGGGACAGTGATAAGATAAGTATTGCATGTGCTTAATTCACTTAGTTATCCTTCCGAAAAAGATAATACACTCAATGTAGACATATTTCAATTGAATTGATAGTAGATCAGGACTGAGCAAGCCTAGAGACTGAATTACTTTTATCCATCCCATCAGGTATAAGGATGAAGATGCAAGCAAAATCAATGTCAGAAAGGTCTTACTGTCTCTTTCAACAGCTTACCTACCATCACTTAGAATGAAATACACTAAAATTAATAGTAACTATTAAAACCAAACATCTGTGCTGTTACGGTGCAAACTTTAAGCAGGTTAAGAACTAACGACATTAAATTAGGTTTCTAAATTCCTCAAAGGCAGAAAAAAAAGCACAAAATCTGCCTCACACAATTGCTTACAGACCACAAAAATCTGGAGTTGCCTAATAAAGGCGGGGAGGAATGGCAGTCATTACTTTATAATTACTGTGAGTGGATTCTCCCAGTAAAGACAGCCTCTTGTGTACTGTTCCACCATCACTCAATTGCCACGTGGACTTTAGATCTATTCATTCATACTTGGTAGCATCACCTATTTTCCCCCACCATCACTCAGTTCACCATTCGACCCCACACTGCCCCCAAGACTTTGTCACTTTACCTCTCCAGCAGAGACTGAAGCGTAGTGTAGACATCACACAGATGGTGGCTGGCTGGTTGAACCTGAGCTGTAACAACAGTTTGGAATACCCAAATTATTCCAGATCCATCTTACAATTTATCTACATTGCTCTGCGGCCACCTTAAGTGGTAGAGCATGGAGAAAATGGATGCAGCAATGTCAGACACGTTGATGGAGAAACTTCCCATCTCCAACCACACAACTGGTTTGCTGTAATGTGGTGCAGGTGGCTCTAAGCATAGAGCATGGAAAACCAGAAGAAAGCACTTCATTTTAAGGACAGGACCAAACACATCTGACCCAGTCCCTGACTTAAATTCAAACATATAATTAAACTAAAGGTCTCTGTTGGCTGAGCTAAGGCCAACATCTGGCAGCAGGGGCAAGCAGCTGCTCTGCACCCTTGCTAAGGGCCTGTGCAAAATCAAAGGACCTACCAAAATCAAAGATGAGATTCTCTGCAGTACTTTGTTAGATGCATTTCTTTCCTTCCCAATGCAAATTCTGTGATTTTAGGAATTCACATAATTTTTGCTACTTGACTACTTGGGAAGTTATGTTTCTGCCATTGCTCCAGATTCCTGTCCATTTTCTACCCATTCATCAAGACAGACAGTGCTGTATTTTAAACCCAAAGGAAGGCAGCTATAATGCAAAGTAAGAGATTCCTGCCAACATTAAAATTCAAGTGAATTTTCCACAATTTTTACTAGATTTGCCTTTCACGAAGCAGGAAAGAGTTCTGATAAACTTTGGAAGCAACCTGTCAAACTCCCAGTCCACCACCGTCTGAAAATGAAATAAAAAATGAGAAACATTATATGGATGAAACCACTCCTTCCTTTTGGAGTAAATCCATGCTTCCTCTTTAGTGACTAATTCCTGATTTTTATATCACACGTCATTTTTGAGTAAATGCCAAAAAAAATAGGCAAAAGCCCTTTACAGTCACTTGGTAGGTTTATACTGTAGGTTTGAATTGTGGGTTGACAGGAAACCTGGGTTTAATTTTTAAGCGTTATATTAAGAAAATAAAATATCTCTTAGAAAATCAGCTACTTCACTGGAACACTTGACCCCACACCCAGTTTATTTGCCTATTTCAGGGACAGTTGGGGTACTTCACATTTTATGGCTGAGTCAGCCTCCTTCCAAAGCCATATGGTAACCATAGCATGAATCACCTGCTACCTCGGTATTTCCTCAACACAACCCTTCTCTCCAGGTCCTGCCTCCCACCAGACTCTGCCGTGCTAGACACTGATTGCTCTCATTTCCAATTAGCTTCAAAGAAGGCACTCAGCTTATGGAATTAGCTCATCTCCCTACATGTGTGGCCACAAGGTTCTCGTCCACGTAGCCTCACTTAGTCCTCTCGGGAGAATAAGGACTGGTCAGAGCAGAGTAAGAGTCAAACCCCAAGCTATTACGTCTCCCTAGAGATACAGAGACCCTTTTCAGGGGCAAGAGATCTCGCAGACTTGTTGCTGTCTCTTCACCAGTTGTGCCTAAAGCCTGCTGATGGACAGGTGCTGGCCTTGCTAAACAAAGGTATTACCAGCAGGTTACGTCCCAGATCCCAGTGGCAGGAGGAGGGCAGTGCAGACCCCTGGGCTTCCTGTACCTCCCAATTACAACACAAAAGACTAAAACACAAGGTCATGGATAAAAGTGAATAAATGTTTCTAAATTCTTCTCTTAAACACACTTAAGCTTAAAGCTATTTAATTGAGGATTTAAAAGCATGTATGCTTTATGAAGCTGTGGCTACCTGCTTCATTCTCTTGCTCTTATTTTTGCTTTTATCCTTTTAGTCTTGAAGAAGCCTAATTAGAAGCTCGAACAGGGCTCTCTCTCCCTGCCCTTAAATCAGTAATTGGCTTCAGTGCAGAGACTGTCAGGAAATTAACACATCACAACATGACAGCTGTTAATTTTTTCTCCTTATTTGTCATATGAATCACTGCTGATTTGCCAGAGTGCATAACAAATTAGTGGTCTGTAATCAGCGGCCTCTCTCCTGCGTGCAGCACCTACTTGTTTTTCCCCTTTTCTCCTGAAGTCCATTACTTCACTGCTTCAGCAGGAATGACTGTTGCTAGGTGTGTCATTGTCAATAAATCAGAATAAGCAAATGCTAAAAGCACAAGGAGCTCTTTAAACTTTGATGAAGGCTTTTAGTTACATTTTTAAACTTACACTTGGAACTGGATTTTTTTTTTTTTTAAAATTGTCACTCCCTGGCATAATACACTGTCAAGGCTTCTGGTATCATCTTTAGCCCTGTACTCTTCACAATGTAGATTTGAAAAGGGGATTTGCAAAAATTAAAAGAAGATATTTTTGTGAAGACAGTTGTTAAAGCTGTAAGGCCTGCTGTGGACCCCATGCCAATAAATAACTATTAGACACGATGCACAGTGAGATTTTCCTGTTGCCTTGAGTGATATTTACTGTACTTCTGTACAATAAACTCTATTTAATATGAGTTTGTGTTTCACACACCAAGAAAACTCTATGTATAAAACAAGCCTTGAGTCCAAATGAAAACCCCACAAAATTTGGAAAAAAATGAGTTAAATTCTGTCCCTCTAGAAGTGGTGCAATGCAACCTCAGCATTTTGGCTACCATTTTTCTAGTCTGTATGTTTTATAAATGACAATGTCTATGATGAAGGCCACGAGAACAACACAGAATCATAGAATGATTTCAGTTGGAAGGGACCTTAAAGATCATCCAGTTCCAACCCCTCTGCCATGGGCAGGGACACCTTCCACTGGATCACACTGCTCCAGACCCCATCCAACCTGGCCTTGAACACCTTCAGGGATGGGGCAGCCACCACTTCTCCGGGCAACCTGTGCCAGGGCCTCCCCACCCTCACAGGAAACAAATAGAACAGTACGCAAAAGCTGGACCACTTCTCACTGTATCTCCGAGCTGTGCTTAGAACTGCTGTTCCAGTGACAGTTTAAGAGGTTTGACTGTGGTGTTCTCATAAAATCAGAAATGCTTTGGAAACAGAACTGGAAAAACTAAACCCTAAACTATTTAGTGGACATAACTAAACTGAACAAAACTGTTATGTATTCAGTATCTTGTTTTCTCCTACAAAGTAAAGTAAAAACAGAAACAGGATATATTTCCTTACTAAAATGACCTAGTGTGGACCCTGTCCTCTATTCCCTAATTTGCACTGAAAAAGGCTTAAAATGCAGTAATTTTAAAGTGTTCATAAAACAGTTTGTTTCCTTTTATCTAACCTGAATAAAAAAATTTACAAGCAAGAAAACCGGAAAATGTGGAATCCTGTACTCCGAAGTCAAACGCTGCACAGCACTTCGTGTACTCCTGACCTTTTGCTCCGCCTTCTCCTCCAGGAAGACACGAAAAGGTGGAAGTGTTCTGTGCTTCAAGTGGCTCCTGAGCGCAGGGCGCTCCCGAAGAACCACGGCTTCGCACACCCACGCAGGCCAGCAAAGCACTCACTCACCTGCTTCTGCTTTTGGGGCAAGCGCGTATGGAATCGCCGCCGAGACAACGCGCCCGGTGCCTCGCGGCGCCCTCCGCGTACCTTTACGAGGGAGATCTATGTCGCGAGTCACAGGCATCCCCCAACGGACCGGCGGCTCCAACTCCACCGGTACCACCACCATTTTCAACAGCACCACTTGACAATTACAATTTCAACATTTCGAAGTCTCCCTACAGTTAATTGCTGGTTTGTATTTACACGTCCACACAAACATGGAATGGCTATTTACATGAAAACACTGAAGTACTTTAAAAATCTAAGGACTTGCGATTATTTTTCAGTATTGCCTGTATTTTCTGCTATAATTCACTTTTTAAAAAACAATGAAGGTTTAACTACTTTTAGCAGTTTAAAATAAAGCCTTGATATTTGCCTTCTTATACGTCATTTGAGTTTTTTAACACATTTTTCCTTCAATAAGAAAAAGCAACCCATTTCAGCAGTGTTGTTTTGTTGTTCGGGCTTAATAAATACCTTTTTTTGAGTACAATGTAAACTCCATTTGCTTCATTGTGCCTTGCTTTAAAAACACAGCTTTAATTTTTTATTTACATTGCAGAATCAGTTACCCTCAAAAGACCTGAAATTAGTGATTATAAAGCGTATGTAGTACAGGGCAACTCTTGAGCCTTTCTGAAATGCCACTACAAAGCGAATCTCAACACTGACTGGAAGGACCCTCTTGACCTACTGCAGCTCCACCACACAGAGGGACTGCACGAGGCATCCAGAAGGCTTTAACAGGGCTACCGTAGCAGACAGCCTCTGTGCAGAAAGGTCACAAGCAAACACTGTTTACTGAGTCTATAAATTACTGGGGTTTTTTTGAGCCTCACCAGATTCTGCATGTTTGAAAAATTATGGCAAACCAATATGTGCTTCAAAATTCAGACTTAAGAAAATAATTTTTAGTAAAAAATTGAGAAAAAGCCAGAAAACTCAACTTAGAACAAAACCACAATCAAAGCAAAGTCACAGAGAAACACTGAAAAACACTGAATTACCTACAGGTTTTCAGACTCCCTGTCACGAGGAAAAGGCTCGTGCAACACCCCAACAGATGCGAGGCCAGGGTGTAGTTGTGACGTGTATGTAGACTCACTTGCTCATCTCACTGCTTCCTCAGCACTTCTGGATGTACCATCTCCAAAACTAATTAAAATTCCAAGCAGAGAAAATACCAGTTGTGCCTGGTGAGGAAAGGAAGGAGTTGGCAGGTTACAGGCAATGCTGCAGCAATGTCTTTCCGGTGTCGGGCTCTCTATATTTTAGGGTGGCACCCAAAAATTTCCATTAGGCCACTTGTGCTACTGATACTTGCTTTAGCGGCAAAGAACTGAAGGGACAATGTTTGTGGCTCACACAGGCTGGCCACTGTGGTGCTGTTTAATAAATAATAAGCAGGAGGAATTAAAGCAAGTACAGTAGACTCTGTATTCATTATTAAACTGACTTCCTGCTCCCAAGAAGATTTCAGGAGCCTGTTATTAGCAGTCTCAAAATTAAAAACAATGGATTTGGAAGTGACTTATAAATATACAGTAAAAGAGCATGCACATCTAAATAATGGAATGGGATGTTCTTAAGGGCAATTGACATCAATAGGAAGTTTTACTGGGAAGTCTCCAGCTGCCACTGCTTCCAGTATCACGAATCTAGAGAGAGATTCCTTCAAAAGTTTTGAAAATTTGCAGAAGTTAAAAATAAATAGATAAATTCAGAAAAATATGCACATGCAGAAGCCTTACAAGTAGGAATCTTTCCCTAAGGGATGTAGAAAGGGAATAGACAGGAATTATTTCCTATTAATATTCCAAAATTCTGAGAGTCACACCAAAACGCTGAAAAGAATCATTACGCTGATTTACTAAGACATATAAACTTAGATTCTAGCTCCCTCGGTACCCACCTTCGGGCCTTAAAGAAGCCTCAAGGAATACATGTAATGAGCTTTGCCCTCCCTAGCCTGCATTTTTTTTCTCCTTTCCCATTTACACTTTCCAAAAATTCCACCATAAATATTTTCAATAACTTCTTATGAAATAATATTTTAACGCTTGTTTTTAAAAGATGAGTGGGGAGGACCTGAGTGATGATTTTAGGACTCTCATAACACAGAAAATGGAAGAGTGTTTCCAAACTGAGGAACTGCATTCACTCAAATGCTGTCTTTTCAAAACTTGCTGTGCTAATGCCTGAAATTTTAAAGAGTGTTTCACCCTCCTGGAAAAGCGAGGGTCATCGGGAAAAGAGATAAGAAGGAGGGCTTCTTTCCCTCTATAATATTGCTCTTTAACAATATGCACCTTTGGTTTTTTATTACAGTCCTTTGATGGTCATGAGAAATGCACCTGTAAAGATAACTATTCGCTGCCTAATACCAATGACTTAATATCAGTCTCATCTTATCTGGTGACTACTGGCAATTAGTACCAGGAGAGGAGAACAAATTAGAAGCTGTTTTGTACATCAGATCATCACAGCATTTCAAAACACTTTTTCTGTTTAACAAACATTTCTGCTTTCTTTTATGGTGTGCTGGAATATCTTTAATTACAATGCCATTAAATTTGTAAAAGTCATATTGTCCATCTGGGGTCCTCCAACTGTGGAATAGTATTTGCAGAATTGGAGAATGGTATTAACACCTGTCAGAATGTAAAAAGCTGGCTCAGCCTTCAATTAAAGCACTGCCAGACATCTCTTTCTCTGTGTCACAGGTTTTTTTAAGGTATAACGTAGAATCTCAGCTCTGAGGGAAAACTAAACTAAAAAACAAGGGCACTGAAGGAAAACAGTAGTGGGAAGGCTGAGAAAAAGGGGTGTAAAAGCTCCATCAGTAGAAGATTGAAGCAGTTTCTAGTGGTGTAGTACCACGAAAGCTGCTCACTGACATCTGCTCAGTTCCTCCTGTATGTTTGACATCTTTTGAAAGAGCCAATAGCCCACCACTTCCCCCGTTGGCTCCTCAGAAGAATGCCTGGCAAGGGCCGTATCACCAAGTTCCACTCAGTCATTCTACAACAGAGCAGGGCAGGTTTAAATCCTGCCGATGTCATTCTTGATTAATCACCACAATGCAATTAGAAGGGAACTGTACAGGGTCTGGGTGATCACCGAATTGTTTAGGTTGGAAAAGACCTTTAAGATCATCAAGTCCAACAGTACAAAGGATGGACCATCCAGGAAGATGGACAGCCCCTGGCAGGGACTGCTGGCGTGGAACAGGAAGCAGGTGAACAGAAGAACATCAGGGCTAAGTACCCCAAGTCCCAAGAACTGGCACAGTGCTTCATGCTTAGCCTGTCTAATTAGTGAGAATTGAGAGTCTAGGGAAAAGTAAACTACATCAGGAAAAGGAAATGAGGATTAGCAGAAAGAGATGGTGTAAATTCCACTGCACATCGGAGCTTAAAGAAATCTCGGGACATTTTTGCTTTAGGACAGACTAGAGTTTGGAGATACCACAGCACTAAACATCCTTTTTACTAGGTGTTCCTGGAAGAGATTTCTATTAGAAGATACTCAAAAGAGCCTATGCAGCTCCAAAACTCATGTTTTTTTCGAAGAACAAGGGGTGTGTGTGTGGAGATTTCCTGGAAATATATTAGCATGTATTTCCTAAGACATGAAGCCAAAAGTGATACCCAGCAACTACCAACATCCATTCTGTTACAGAAAGTAGTTCTGAAACTGAGCAGCAAGAGGGCTAAAAGAAAAGAAGGCACTGTGCAAGCTGTTAAGCAGCCACCCTTACAAACCAAACCAGTCCAATTTACTTTGGGGAAAATGGTGATTGCTGCATAATTCAGAGAATATAGCTCAGCTCTTTCCTGCATTGCAGAATCTCTATATTTCATGGCTATGCAGGAGAAAAAAGAAAATTATTCAAGTCCTGAAGTCTGGAATCCAAAGCTAAAGAATTCAGTTTAAGTCACAGAACGTGCAGCTATTAGATGACCTATGAACATTTTGTTTCATGAGTGAATGTTTAATCTAGCACAATACAGCTCCAAAGGACAGCGTTAACAGTAACGCTGTGAAGCAGTTGTGTGGTGTCCCCAGCGGAACTCTAAATGAAGGCTGTGTAAGGACTGCAAAGGTAACCCTGCAGCTACAGCTATAATTACCAGGATTTAATGCTGTTTATGAATGACTTGCTATGAGTCAAAGGATAATAATACGTCTTATTAAAAATTTATTCCAAGTTATTTTTATAAAACTTTACTCATTTACATGTCACAAATGACTTCTTTCAAATGAAACAATAGAACAATGAGGAATATTTACTCTTCAAGAGAAATCCTCGCACGGGGTCATTCTATAATGACTCAGTAAAAACAAACAAACAACATGTAATCTTTGTAATATGGCAGTTAAAAAAGTAAGCCTAAAAGTGAAGGCACTGAGTAAAAAAACCCTAAAAATTATCCTCTAAAAGAAAGACCATTAGGGCCATATAAAAATAATGCTAAACTCCCGTTCTATTCACTAAGATAAATGACCACAGATCTTTTTAGCAGCTAATGGCTAAACCTGATCCAAATGGAACTACAGCCAGATGGCACAAATGATTAGTGAACCTGGCTATCAGATTAAACCCAAACCTCAACAAGCTAATGTAGTCAAGATGCATTAACTAATAATTCCCAGGAAGTAAACATTTCACAGGAAAGAAACACAAGGAATCTTTTTCTTGACAAAATTAATAGCAATAGTTAATCGTTACCCTGTTGCAATATGCTCATAACAAAAAGGAACTCAAGGTCATAGAAAAGGGAAGTGGAGAATCAAAATTCTCTTCTAAATTTTTTTTCAGTTACTGATATGGATTTAGGTCCAACAAACCCACTTCTGGTATTTCTGTACTCTTTTCACTCCAAATTTTATTTCTGAGCAGAACATTTGAACATTACCTAAATTCTATAATCATAAGTAATTCAATTTCTTCTTCTAGAACAGGTCCTCATGCTGTGTTATTTTAGCAGACAGATGAGAGAGAGCACTATTTAAAGTCAGGACAAAAGAAAGACTATCAGGACTCCTTGATTCAGCACATACCTATCACCAACAGAATACGAATTTCTAAGGAGTTTAAAACTCATAGAAAAATAAAATACTTTGATTATTCAAAAATATTCACAAAGCCTTTGAGTTGTCTTCTGTTTACGACCAACTTCCTAAAAAACTGTAGAAGAAACCTGGAGCCTTACTCGCTATGGTTAGTGCTCTGGTGTGTTTTCCTCTAAACGGACACCTTTGCCCACCAGTTCAACGCAACGCATTGATGATTTTGTCTGTCTTAACAGTTTGGATTGCAGATCGAAGCAAAATAGGTTTAAGAATCAGTATTGCTTTAGTAGGGAGGACACACCAAAAGATGATTAAGGAATATGGGGAAAGAGGCAGGAGGTGCAGTGAGAGAAGGAGTAAAAGGCAGAAGCAATGAACTGTTACACAATAGGATGCCAGTGAAAGTATGAACACTCTTTTTTGTTTGATGAATATTTAAGTGTATATGATTAAAACATGCTTTTAAAAGCAGTGCTATCAGAAAGCAAATCTGAAAAAGGACACATATACACTCAAATCAAAACCAGTCTCAGTATAAATGAATAATTGGAGATTTTTTTCTAAACTCATCACTCAGTTCTGATCCTTAGCTAACCCTCAAAGAGATGCTGCAGTAAAGGTTAATTAATTAAAGTGCACAGAGATGATTACTTGAGAGCTGCTGGTAAGGGCAAAGTATGGTTACTATGGGTTAATATTTTGCTCCTAGGGCACAGCCATGTTTGACACCAAGGCATGTTACAGACCAAGAGTTTCGAAGCTCAGGGCCTCATCCCATTTCTGCTAAAGTAAATGGGAATCTTTCTGGGCTATTCAGAGACCTCCAGATTCTCTGAGGATACAGCTATATGGAATAAAGCTTTCTCTTAGCTCTGTTAGCATGCACCTCTGCCTCAGGACAGCTAATCTGTCTTGCTTCTCAGATCAGGTGAGCAGATACACACGTTGGGATCCAGCCTGGGAGTCTATAGAGCAATGCCCCTGCTTTGTACAGGAGCAACAACAGGAAACAGGGAACTGGGTAAAAACAACTGAGCTCAGAAGTGGAAACTACCCACAGGTTCCCATGGACATCGTGGAAGTTCACAGGCCTCAACGCCACCGGCACCGATCTCCTTGTGAGGGTGTTTTGTTCTGGAGAGAGGAGGTCTGAGCCACTTTGTCTCCATCAGTACTTCCACCATGGTACAATGAGACTGCTGTTCACAAAACTTCAACAGTCTGCTAAGAGCTGCCTCATCTCACAGTGGCCTTCCAGTACCTGAAGGTGCTACAGGAAAGCTGGGCAGGGAATTTTACAAGAACTTGCAGTGATGTGATAAGGGGGAACAGCTTTAAACTGGAAGGGGGGAGATTTAGATTACACATTAGAAAGAAATGTGTAATGGGTGGTGAGAGTCTGGCACAGGCTGCCCAGCGAAGCTGTGCCTGCCCCATCCCTGGAGGTGTTCAAGGCCAGGTTGGATGAAGTCCTGAGCACCCTGGTCCAGTGGGAGGTGTCCCTGCCCATGGCAGGAGGGCTGGAACTGGATGATCTTTAAAGGTCCCTTTCAACCCAAATCATTCTATGATTCTGTGATCTCCACATGAGCACCTTGATCCCAGTTTGGCCCACTGCTATTTATCTGACCTGAGGTATTTATGCATAACCAAGAAGATACCCAAGAAATCTGAGACCAGCAGAGCATCAATTCTTTCTGCCACCCTGTAACAGCTGCAGTTAAGCAGAAACAAGCATGCTATTTTCCTCCTTACACAGATGAGGGATCTATGCCCCCTTTGAAGCCCATGAGATCCTAAAACTTGCTCCTTATAACCCAAAACAGCCCACACTTGGGGCCTCTCCAGAGATGCAGCAAGACACATCTGTTTGATCTGGGGGACTGAGATGCAAAAAGCAATGGTTAGTTCCCGGGGAACTGACCAGTTCTGCTAAGGTTTAATCTAATTTAATTCACCATATAATTAAAGATGTTACACTTTTAAAGACTTGGACAGACACCTTTACTATTTTAAATTTAAGCAAATAAATAAGAAGTTCAGAGCCAGATACGAAGTCAGAATTCAAAACTCAGGATTGCTTGGAATTGCTTCAGGACTATTTCACATACTTGTAGAGTATATTTAGAGTAAAAAGAATTTTCTTGTAACTACTGTAATACGAATTATGCACAAAGTAAAATGTAAAGTGGAACATGAAGAGTGAAAAAGCCAGTCCTGTTCATTCTGGTGAGTTTTTTTACCTGGTGCAGCATGCGGGAAATTCATCTACTAAGTGAGGTCCTGGAACAGATTTTCCCAAAGCTTAGGGGCCTGATGTTCTTCAGCCCTTTCCTCTATAACTCCTGGAGACAGGCAGCATCGAAATCCTGGTAAAAAAAAATCACAGAAAGAAATTTTCCATAAAAAACCGTTTCTTTAAGGAAGATTTGAAAATTAATATACATCTTTTATCTGTCCTTTGTCCTCCATCAAGAGAAAACATGAGGAGCTCTCCGAGTTCTCAGCTATTGTCTTCCAAAGAAAACAAGACTGGTCTCAATAGGTGAAAATGTAGAAGAAAAATCAACAATGTTTTCTCTATTGCACAGAATCACCTTATCAATTACTAAGAATACTTGAACACTGGTTTGGGAATGCAGGTATGGATTTCACTGTAACAGTTATCGGGAAACAATCATTTCCATTTCTCTACATTTCAGTTTGTCTTACTCATAATTCTTTGTTCCCACCTCCTCTCCTGGAACCTGACCTGGTTTCTCCTGAAGATTTTGGTTTTCACAGTGTTAACAGTTACAACCATAGGCCAAGGGTTAATTTCTTATATCAATTATTTCTTTGAACGTCTTTCAAAATCTTGTTGCGATGAAAAGTTTCCTTGCTTTCTTTCCCTTAAAAGTTGCCTGAAACATTTTCACTGCGGTTTCAATACACATAACCATCATTTCAATATACTATTTGCAAATTTTGAATAACAATTATATTTGAAATATGTTTTAAATTAAAATAATTATAAAGCTCACAAATGAACAATCTTCTTATCTATCAGTGTTTCAGATGTTAGGTTTTTACCAAAAAAAATCTCCATTTTGTTTTAGATTCAGAGTTCCTTTTTAATGTGGTTTTTTTTGTTTCAGCTGTTGATTTGTTCTGCATTTCTCTCCTCTGTCAACTCTAGCAGCTCTCTTCTCCTTTTTGTATCAAATTGTTGTCATATAATTCCCCCTCTACCACGAGGCCCTCTGTGTTCTTTCACAGATGAGAACATATTGTTTCTGATTGGTTCCACACAGTCACTTGAAGTCACACTTGAAGCCAGGCTCTCCTCATGACTGAGGGTTTGTCTGTTAGAAGCTCTGCCTGAAGTGATGCCCAAAATCTTTGGTGAGAGAATGAGAACAGCAGTGATTTCTTGAGAAGATTTCCCCAGCCTTACAAAGAGTCAGGCACTCTTTTTTTGTTATCATGCTAGACATGTGCTAGCTGATGGCTTTACTGTTCTGTCAGCAATTACCCATCCCATCTCATCCTCAGGAAGCCTTCCGTTCCCGCCTCCAACCCTGATGTAAATAAAGGCCATCACATAATAGATGTTGATTCAGGCAGAGAGAACAATATCTCCTTAACTCTGAGCTGAAAATCCAAGCTCTGTTGCTCCCACTGTGCTTGCAGCCAGGCTGCTCGTGGTACCAGCAGTGCTCCTGGGGGGCCATCGAGATAGCAGGGAAGGGAGAGGGGAGTCCTCCTTTTGCTGATCTTGCCGAAGCTCTCACACAAGTTTTGCAGTACAGCTCCCTGCTGACATTATCTTGCCTGAGGACAAACAAATCTCCTGGACTAGATCTTGGGCACAGCACAGGGTTTTGAGGGCTGGAGTTGATAAAAGGATGAAAAGAGGAGGCTGATTCCACACGTCATCCAGCTCACCCTGCTCTCCTTGAGCCCTGACATAAGCAGGCACTGAGTACAAACCACAAGCGCTGGCTATTTTGGTTCTGGACAGCACTCAGATGCTGCTTATCAGGAAGAAGACAGCACTACAAACCCTGTATCCAAGCAAGGTGAAAAAGAGAGAAAATCTCCCAAGCTCCGAGTGCTCCAGCTGTATCGATAACTAAAGCCTTTTTTATACTAAAGGAACCAAGTAAATGCTGGGTTTAGAACCACTTCACGCTTGTTGATGGGCAATTAGACCGAGCCCTCTATTCGTGGGCAGACAGGCATCCCCACTTATCCATCTATCTCTACAGTAAACTATGGATTATTTCTGTTCTCAGTGATCCTGGTTCAAGGAAAACTGCATTGCACTGTAAGCTTTTCCTTAAAGGGTATCCCTGCCTCTCTGACTCGGAGCTTGCTTTGAGGCAGGCTTGATTTGAAGTTGTTCCTCTTTTTATTACACCAAATTTGCTACTATTTGGGCAGCCCTGTGTCAAAAGAGTCCAAAGGGAAATTAGTCGTGGCTTCCATCAGCTGGAGCGCTCCAAGGTGCTGCATACTGGCACCTCTGTCTAAGGATCACGGCATGAACTTTTGTCTTCAGAGCAGGCCCTAAAGCAGCTTGTCCCAGAATTAGGTTTTTGCCTGTTTCAAAGTGACTGGGTTCCTTTCTTTTGGAAATCTGGCCTAACAGCCCCCTGAGGATTTCCTCAGCCTTCTGCTTTGGGAACGGAGAATCATGGAAACTCTGTGGGTAAAGATCTGTGAAACAGCAAAGTCTGCTGAGGAAGCTGTGATTCCTTATCAAGTAAACTGTAGAGGAAATGATTTTAGAGGACTATTTAATTCTGTACTTAGGTGTTTCTCATTATCAGGCTCTCTAGTGCACGCATTAGCAGCAATTCTACTGTTCCCGAGCTTTTGTCATTAACAACATCCCACCTACAGCAGCCTCTGTTAGTCAATAATAACAGCTTGTTCAAAAATAGCAGCATCAACTTGTTTGCACTGCTATTACCTGTGCACGGCTTATTTCCCCACAAGACTCTGGGATGGCAGATAACCTCCTTCCCTCGGCCTTCACTCACTTCCAGTCTCTTTTAAAGCTTCTTTTAAGATCAGAAGAGGCAGCTGTACCTTTAACAAATGGCAGTGATGCCGTTTCACTGCTGTTTCAGTCCTCAATAGTAAAATACAGCAGTCAGAGGGAGCTGTATATTCATTAGTCAATAAGGTATTGCCACACGTTTTATTGAATTGTAACCCTATTTTTCCTTGATGAAGACGTTGTGTAGCTTTCACCTTCACATAAATCTGAACAAATAATTTACCATTCGGAGTTAGAATAAGAGGAGGAAATTCAGGCCAAATTCCAATCCAGCCTTTCACTTCTCCTCCCTTCACCCTTCAGGCTCAAATATTCAATTTTATCGTAACACAGTTTTAAAAACAAATAGTGATAGGGATGGTGGATTTTGTAGGGCTGCATCTTCCCTACGTGCCACTAATTCATTGTCTTTATCCTGCAATCTGACAACTACTACATTCAGGTAGATGCTCTTGTTTGTGAGTGCAGAAGGTGATTCAAAAGGCATTGCCACGCAGCATAAAGACAATTTATTATGCCAACCTACTGCATCTTACTCTGTAGATTAACACAAATAATTATTGCAATACTGCACTGCAACAGAATATACTCAAACCTAATTGAATACACAATGAATATACTTTTTATATTTCCTCATGAATTACAGTTAAACCTTCTGGTTTGTGACAGAAACCTAGAATTAAAGCACAAGAAACAATTAATGTTATAATTATGTGTTCCTAAACTTATATTCAAAAGCATTGGCAAATTATTGTCAGAATATTTGCATACAAGCTGAACAATTAAGTTGTCAGCTGATTTTATTTCTTCTTATTATTTTAACTGGTTAATTTCTTTAATCCATTTTGCTATCAGAGCCAGGCAGAACTTTCAACACTACTTCACTGCTTAATTTAAAACAGCTTCAGTGGAGACACATTAGCTAAAGGAAGCAGAGAAATACACTGATATTTTTAGTGTATTTCTCTTACTCTCAGGGTATCTGACAGTTCTGGAAAGTGAATTAATAGCATACATGGCAAAAGAATGGTAGACTTACTGTCAGCTGAGAGCTGCAGCAAACCCTTGATTCACTTACGCTAGAGGTAGTATTTTGATCACACTGCTCTGCTGTATTTTCTCCCCAGCACAGCGAACCAATAACTCTTGGTTTATGAGAAATATCATTAAAACTTTTCTTTTTTAGATACAAGAAAACATTTGATCCAAAAGGGTAAATACTTTGTCTCTCATAAACAGAGGGTGCATTTCCCTGTATTACAGAAAATTAATGGCACAGCTCATTCCACAAGAAGATACAAAGTGTATCCCAGCTTCCTGGAGACACCGAGAGTCAAACTGAGATATGTCACATATGAAAATTCAAGCCCATTTCTTCTAGTTTTACTTCTGCTCTGGCCCTGACATTAGCAGATCTGATGTCTGCAATGGGGATGGGAGAGAAATCATAATTTAATTTGTGGAATCCACTGACAAACACATCTTTATTTTATTTCTTTTTTACCTTGAATTAAGCAATTGGATCTCTAAAAAAGCTATATTTAGATTTTTTTTTAATTGACCCATTATTTTGCTTGCTTTCACTGCCAGAACCCCCTACTGCAAATAAGGATAAGGATGCTACCTGGACTTCATTTGATGAATAGTTTTAATTAAAATATTCTGTACCATAAGTATTTTAATGTTACAGACAAACCAAAGGTATGCAGTAATAAATTAAATTATACATTTAAATTAATCTATAAATATGCTATAAAATTGACAGGATATTTTTAAGACAGGGAATGAGACATGGATTGCTAATTATGACAATTAAATATCATGAGTAAAAATAAATGACAATCAATATCCTAGAACCGTTTTGTAAAAAAAAAAAGAAAAAAAGGGAGGAAATATAATATCATTTAGATGTCTATAAAAGTGAAAAATTATTAGCAAGTTGGAGGCCTGATTTTTCTATTGTAAAAAAATGATAAGCAGTAGAACATTATACTTTTCATCACTGCTAGCCATAAATACTGCACATATACTGTACCGGCACAATCCATTCTGGGATTCTTCCATTTGGGTCTATTATGGTCGGGATAATAACATGTTTAATTTTTACTAGCAAAATTGCCAGGGTTTCAGTTCACTCAGAGTCTGGTTTAGGGAAGTTATGGAAGGCTTTTTCTTTGCATTTGATGAATTTTGGATCAGCCCCCACTTTAAAAAAAAAATTACCACAACAGCAACAAATAAGTGGGCGTCGCAGCAGCGTCGTAGTTATGTGCACACAGGAGGCCCTTGGCCTCGTGGACTCTTTTCCTGCAGGAAAAAACCCCTGGGGTTCCATCCTATTAGAGGGATACCTGGACCAAGCACTGGCTCGTCTGTCACCTGCATGGAACTCCTCTAAGAATTACTTTTTGCATCATGAGGACCAGCCAGAAGGCACGGCGTTGCTTTGTCTGTGTTAGGGGGTAACAAATGTGTGAACTGGGTGGAAACCCGCTGTCCCCAAATCGTTTGGTTTAAAAGCATTAACAGCAAAGAGCTGAACTGCCAGTCCATCTGCCTCACCACCATTTGTCAAAATGGTAAAGGCAAAAAAAAAAACCCAGTGAAGACAGGACTTTTTCTTCGTCATGGAGACTCGGGCTAACATTCATTATTGTATTCCTACTAAAAGTCCACTCCATATCTTTCAATCACTATTTTCCTTCTAATTAAGGCATATTCACCTTTTTGCTAATTAGGTATTCTTTGTTGCACAATGTTTGCTCTAATCTTTTGGAATCTCTCTCAATATCCAGTCATTGCCTTCATTACTGGCTCCCCTAGAATCCAACCAAAGCATGTTATTTTTTCTGCTAATTATATCCTCATTTACAGATTGTTGCCTTCTCTGATTGGCTCTTTAAACCAGTTGCTATGACTTCATTAGCAATGTCTTCTGACCCTGTTATTTCTTGTGACAGGATTTGCTCCACTTGTCCTGTAGCACTGTATCCCAGGGTCACTCCTTTCCTGGGTTGGAATAGTGTCAAACGCAAAGGGTTTAGGGCAGAGAAAATCACTGCTGAAGTTGCTAATTACCACATGCAGCAATGGTACAAATTAATGCTGAGAGCAGTTTAGAAAAAAAAATGAGTGTTTTAAAGGTGTCATTAACAGGTTAGTTTCATTTATAAATGTGCTTGACAAAAAAAAAAGAACTCATCATTTAGTGTGTTTTTGCTTTTACAATCCCTCCATCAAATAAGTGTTTTTAAATCATGTGGGATTTCTCATCATGCTATATGGTAATAAAATTACTGTATAAAGCATTCGTGAGCTCAGTGACTTTCGGAGGAACGCCTCTAAACAGATTTTCCTATTTTAACTTGAATTTCAGAATCTCACAGTATATTATGACTTGATTTCTAACCTCTCCTGTAGAAACAGTAGTCTCCCTTAAAACAAGAAGGATTAAATTTCCAGGCATTTTTTTAAAAATACTTAAGTGGTTATATAACAGCATATTAAGAGAAAATTAAAATATATGGAACTGCAGTGAAGTACAAACACCGTGGTTATATTAAGCCAGAGAATGATACGAGATCACAATTTTCATGGGGTTCAAACTGCATATTGTGCTAATTGTGTTCCCCACTTTTAATCTCTCACAGATCTGAATAATCTATTACCAGAAACAGAGATTCGAGCACAGAGCAGAGTTTAACACAAGTTAGTTAATATGAAAAACGCTGTATCTAGTTGTTTGCAAAATTACTTTTGTTGATTAAAAGGCTCTTCAGAACTTCCGGCTTGTGAAAGGGTTTTAAATTGTCTAATGCTGATTGTGATTGCTATGCAGAAAAAAGGCAACGCGAAGCAAACCATTATATCACTGAATCTTTGTTAAGCAGGCCTTGAAAGTGCTTGACAGCATAATTAATCTTGTGATATGAACAAAGAAACCAACTCAATAGTATTGAAGATGCTTATTAAAAATACTAAATACCTTTTTCCACTTAAAAACCTTTTGAAATACTGTGGAAAGTGCCATTACCTTTTTTGTTTTTGTGGTATTTTAGTCTAAAATTGATACAAGGGACACATAGCAGGAGGAAAAGAATAAACTGGGTGACAATAAAAATTAGTTTGAAAAACAACGCTCCCTGATTTGGGGTGTCAGCTAAGCAACCTCTGAGCATTACAAAAGACCCCTGCACACGCACGCAGAAACACACACGGTGTCCACTGCTCTTAGCCTCAAAAGTTATTTTCAATATTGACTGGCTGTCAGTCATATTCGTTTTTTAAAGCAAATCTTAAGAAAATAATTTATATTTAAACGTATTATGTCCATTTAATTGTTCTTTTCTGCCTTGTATGTTAGCTATATAGTATAATGCCATACCAGAGGAAACCATACACTGAAGATTCCCTGATACAGGGGGATGCATTTGTGGTGCAAACTATTCCCAAATACACTGATAGAGCCTACAGGAATATATGGATAGTGGGCTGTGACCGTGGCTGGAAGGAATTGTATCCACAGCATGTGATGTACAGAGGCAGAGTGGACCAAGCTTTGCAAAGAGAAGCCTCTGACTTTCAGCAGAATGCACGGTTTCCTTTGAAAATCATTAAAAATTACAATCGTGGAAACCAATGTTTTGAGAGCTTTGACGCCCTTCAGTTCATTAAGAACTTGATGCTTCAGAAAATCTTAGCGTTACCTATCTAAGGTAAATTTGTTTAATTCTGGAAAGTGTAATTCTTCAGCCAGAACTCTGTCCTGCAAGATTAACAGTTAAAACAAGAAGAAAGCAGGCAGTGTTCTGGCCCAGCAAACCTGAAGGCTTTTAAGAGAGAAGGTCCCAGTCAGCCCAGTGACTGGTCCTGCTGACTGGAGGTTGTTGTCTGCACATGCCCTGAGCCAGCTACGGAGCCAGTCTGGGAGCATCGTCGTTTTATGGGTGATGGCATCTCTGGTCTTGTGTCTCCATGACCTCCTGACCCCACAAAACACACTGGTCTTGTTTTCTATTAAGGTGAACTGTTCAGTATACCAAGATCAAAGACTGCAGAGTGGGGCACGAGGAATATAATGAAATAACCAAAGCAGCAGCTCTGAACTTCCTTTCAAGTGTATCATTTTAGCACTGTGTGTTGGCCACGCTGGCTCTTTACCCTGCCAGTCTAATTTTTCTTTCCTAACTCTCACCGTGTTTTGAAAGGAACCATGCGTTCTCTATTATGCAGAAGCCTCTACACACAGGCAAAACTCAGCACAAACACTATTTTAGACAGTACCAACTTCAAAGAGGACGTTCTCTTATGTCACTGAAATTACATGTAGCACAGTACAGCCCTCCTTTTGATCAAGAGCTGCAGGTGTTGGTTCAAACACAACCCACCCACCTCGGTGGTCAACAATCAGCAAAGCTCAGTGCATCACGCCCATGAGCAGGAGGATGTTGAATCACAGCTTTCTTTTAAACATCCCAGATGTTTGCAGCTGCAGTCCTCCATGGAAATGCAAAACCTATTGATTAAAATATAGGTTGAATTTGGAGGTAAACACACCTTACCTGGTCTCATATCCAAGTTTTTTAATATTCTCCAAAGACATTAGAAGCTTGCTGTGTTTCTCTTTAATACCGGTGAATCAGCTCTGGGGCTGACTGTCCTTGCTCAGGCAAGGCTTCCTGTGACATATGGCAATCTTGCCTGAGCACAGACAGTGTAGGAGGCTCTGATGGCAATCGTTACTGCAATTAGCAAATCACACTACATATTCATGTTTTACTTTATAGTTCCGATTTCTAAACACTGGACCTTTTCTTGAATCCTCTATGTACAGAACTCCCATTAATTAAAATCAAACAGCAAGAAATACATAAAAAATCAATGGTAGAATATGACTCACGTTATTTAATTAATGGGTAATTCCTCGCACCAATATGCTGAGAAAGCTTGAACTTAACCTTTAGGATTAAAAAATTCGCCATGTGAGAAAACTTGCTTTTTCCTAATCACATTTCTCCCTAACAGATTTTAAAAACACAAGTAAAATCTGTTGGCAAAGTGTTTAAGTACATACAATCCCTACAACTTAAAGTAAGCTCCCATTGCCATCCTTATCAAGGCAGATAATGGCATGAACAGCAAATATCAAATAATACAACGCTGGAATACGCAAAGCACCATTTTCACCGTAGTTCCTTCAGGTGATGGCTGCATCAGCCCACCTTGCTCCTCTCTCCACCCCCTCTCAGTCACTCATTTGAAAGCTACCACATAGGTATCATTCGTTGAGCAATGTTAAGCGTAGAAGCACATGGAGACAAAGTCTGTATTTCATAATAACTCAGCAATATGGATTTTGGCCTTAAGGGTACATTCATTCAAACAAGAGAATAGCAGTGAGAAAGCCCATGAGCAAAATCTTGCAACCTCACAAAAGGAGATGTTCATTCAGGGGTGAACACTTTATTTCAAGTTTAATAAATTTCATTTTCAAAGAATTGCCAACTCACACAAATTTGTCACTAATCTTCAAACTGGAGATCTTTTTCTTCCTGCTCACAAGGCTAGGAGGGGGCCCTCGGTTCCTCACTATCAGTTAAAGTGATTTGCTTTCAGCTACTGCAGTTTTCCCTCAATTTAGATAGTTACTTCCTCCCTGTTCTTGCTGGAAGCTGTAAAAACTGTTGCATCTACCTTGTCCTAACACACTAAAGGACGAAATTCCTCAGCAGTCCATATTGTTTACGCAGCAGATGCTGGAAGGATCATGAGAAAGCCTCAGGACAGGCTAGGAATCTTTGTGTGCTATCTGAAAGACTCTGCCAGGGGAGCCCCATGTCCAAATCATCCCAGGCTTACAAGACAACAAGGTTTAGTCCATAACACGTCCTGATGATAAACCTCTAAACCCCACCAGTGTTGTCCTCTTCTACTTCAAAAAACATCTGTAACACAGCAGGATGTGGAGGCACCTTTTTTTGATAGTGACCTAGGACACTAAAACACTTCAGATGAGAATGAGAGAACACAGTCTCAAAGACTTATGTGCTTCCAAATTTTGACAGAATTCAAATTGACTAATACCTATGAAAGTTCAATGTAACAGTTTTAGAATTCAAGGTAGAAGTGTGAAGTCTTACTTAGAAATTAATTAATTAATTTGAAAACCTGAAAAAAGTCAAATTCCTCAAGGTTATAAACTTTCTCCCTATGCAATAAACAAAAGTCTCTCCACTGCCTAAAATCATTCATAAAAGATCTGAGCAATCTTAAAAAAGCAGAAGAATGAGATTAAAAATTAAAAAATCATACAAAGATAGATATTTTTGCTACTCAAAATACAGCATATAACATTTCCAGTAACAACCTATGCTTGTGTATTGCAAGGAATTAAGAGATTTTTCGAGATTAGTAGTATTTACAGAATTGTATTTACATTAAAATACATTTAAGACACCACTCAAAGAGTATCTTGAATTTGAAACTAAAAGATCTGCTGGTTCTACTTGTGCCCACCCAGAAAACCATGGTTCAAGTAGGATCTGAAATCAAGTTTAGACTTTCTCAAGCATTGTCTCCTGGTATTTAGTAACACAGTCAATAAAGAAGGCAGACAACCCTCCAGGGGGGCAAGAAACCCAGACTTAGCCGTGATGTGCTGTCTATGCCATGCACAGGCAAACTGTGCTCTGAGTTACTGTAAGCAAAATGAACAGTATGGAATATGCATTGCAGATGGATCACTTGCTGAGCAAAGCTTCTTGGCATTCACACACATAGGTAGGAGCCACGCACCGTGGTTCAGATGTAAAAGAGGGAATTAAGGGAAAAAAATATTTGGTACATCCATAATGCAAATTCAAACATCACCTAGCTTTTCTGGACAGCTCAGTTTTTAAAAATGTAAATTGGTGAGGCATATGCTGATTATAAATTTAGAAGATGGTTATCCAAATTCATAGATATTTTAAAAGGAAAGGCTCATCAGAAATCAGTGTTGCAACCGAGAGGCCCCCTGCTTGAAGCTCTAGCTGGGTGGTGAATAGTTGAAGAGAATGTAAGAAGTTCACATCAGAGCTGCCCATAGTTCTCAGCTGTTAACAGAAGAGATGATCCTCCCAGGTAACTGTCTGCACTCTCTCATTTGAAATACATCTCCACTGGTAGAGCAACAGATTGAGTTTGATGGATATTCTTGTTGCATTCCGAGGTGTGAAGAAAAGGCCTGAACTGTGCATATGCTATAGGAGACAGTTTTCACTGTTACTTCTGGTGGCTCATTGTAGGTGTTACTGCTTTGTTCACAACCTCTGCACTCCATGATGTCTCTTGAAAATACAGCATTTATTTCACTTGTTGCCTTCAATTAAAGTGGCTTTTTTGCTCTGGAGTAGAATCTGTAAACTGACATTTGACTCCATTTTTCTGTAACTCCCAATCAAGTGTGTTCACTTCACGTATGTAAATGTGCACGCCAGCCACACAGGCACAACTTGGTAGTCAAGCTAGTTCCACTCTGCATCCTGTTTGATTATGCCCTTAACTAATTCCTGGGATGCTCCAATGTAACTCCTTATACGTAGCTGTGCAGAGGATGCAAAGATGGATATAATTTATCTTGCACTACCTTAGTTGTTTTGTACCTGCACTTAAAACAGGAATATAAATTAGTTTAAAGGGTTTTCTGATAAAACAAGCAGTTAGTTAAGCATGAACACATCCATCTAGAGGAAGGGTCTGCTAAAGCAGAATTTGGATGCCAGGTGTTAAAAAGTTAAATTTCACCACAGAGTCAGGAAGAAATGGTTTGTGAGAAGGTTGTCCATGAGTGTGAGGCAGGGTTTGTTTGCCTTTTTGCTTTTTCCCAGACCTGATTTTCATGAATAGTTAAACCACAGCCATTTTCCCTCATACTGCAGATAGGAATAACTGCCAGCATCCTTTGGTATAAGGAATCTGAAAGCAACTTAAAGCTGAGAGGATGAATAAAAACTTGACAGTCATATCTGTACCGAAGGCAGATTTGATCTGAAGTCCTCCAGAACATCTTCCTCTTCTATTTCGAGTTTTTCTGAGCAAACAGCATTTCTGAAGAAAATCCCATCTAACCAAAACTGATACTTATCCTCACATTAATCAGTTGTCAAGAGATCATCCCACTTGGATGGCATTAAAAATAAATCTTAGAATGAACAAAATCCAGTAGGAGTTGGAAAGGACAGCTTGTATATTTCTGATGTGCTTTCCAACGCAAGCATAGACAGCCTTTACGGAGCTGTTCAAGAAAGGCAGCATTAGAATTCCTCAAAACCTAGACACAGTGACTTTATTTTCTAGAACAAACAGGGGTATTTCAGAGCTGTTTTAAGGGTCCAATGATCTTGAGAGAATGGAATACTAAGTCTATTTTAACTTCCTATTCATACCCTCATCAAAGGCATTCTGCGGGAACGAAGAATATTTATTCCATTGAAAAGATATTCATGGAAGAAGTAATTAAAAAAAACCCCAAGTCTGGAAAATATGGGAGGCATAACACACTACAGCTACCTAGTAGTCAGTGGTACAAATTTTTAATTTTTAACAGAGACACGTTATTTAAATTTAGAGCTTTAACAGTAAAGTATTCAGTCCTCTGGTCTTTCTAAAGTCCCACCACTGCACAGCTCTTAGGGAAACCAGTGAGATACACACTCTCCAAGTCTGAATCTAGACTCGGTTACTCTGGCACCCACGCATTCCGTGTCAACAGATACTAAATCTCTTCAGACTTACAGTTGAGTAACATTTCCCTGTTTCTTACACTTGTATTTTTATGTCTCTCCTCCTACAATTTCCTTTAGAGGTGAGCAAGACAAAACCAGCTGCTTGGAATGCTGCTCAATGTATATTGAGATTATTAATCAGTCAGTTAAGCACAGGTCTATATATCTACCATATGATGCTCTTCCGGATGTTCCTGTATTACTCTATCATCTAGCAATTAAAGCAGCTTTGGAAATAGCTTGTCACATATTTATCTCAAACGGGCTATGTTCTAATAGAGGTCAGCTGCAGCCATGAACTTCGTGCCCACTGTATGAAACAGTAATATCAGTCCATACATGTTGGCTAAAACACTCTTATTCCAAGTCTGAACAGATGGTTGATTCACTCTGTATGCAGACTCTTCACGGCCAACATTTTAAGCACAGTGACTTGCCACTAATAAGACACTGGCACTGCTTTAGAAGAACAAGATGTTCTTTCGTATTTCAAAACAACATTTCCACTCTGAAAAATACCAGTAAACAGTTCCTGATATGTCCAAAGAGAATGTCAGCTGATCCAGAGGATTCAGCAACAGCAGTATAGGATATTGTTTGTCGTCATTCCCATCAGGCTTTTAATTATACTGTTTTGTCTCTTCAATTGGAGATAGCATTTCCTATTGACCTGCTATTGTAGCACTGACAGCCCAGGTGTTCAGCTTTATTCTTTCGCTCTGAGCAAGCAAATGACTTCATATTTATATTCTGAACTAATGTTTCAAGAAGCTATGAACGGACTGATGCTGTTGTGGGTATGCTAGTAACTCCTGGAATTTCATGTTGGAAGTTAATACTAACAAAAAGCAGCAGTTGCTATTATTTTTCTTAGCTGGTTAAAGAATGAGGTATTAATATATTCTCAAGGATTTCTTAAGTATCAGTTACTGTTATTTTGCCATGTTAGATTGTATTTTAGAGCAGGATTCATCTGCCCAAATACAGACGAAGCTATCGGCACCTGAGCTACTTGTGAGGGCTCCCTTTATAGTCAGTGGAGAGAAACAGGCACTTTTAGAGTGCAATTGATCTTCTCTTAAGATTGACAGCTACACTGTAGACATCTAAAGTTGGATGAGATTAATAGTGTCCCCAACATTTGTTAAATTATGCAAGATTCTATATAAATAGAAGACAAAGTCCCTTCCCTAAAGAGCTTTCATCTTCAGTCAATACATTTCTAGAACTGAGCATCTAAATTGCCTGTCTTTGTCAAGTGCCTCCCTTTGATGTTATTCCATAAGGTGCTCTCTGGTTTTCCTGGACAACACACACTGTTCACTTGAGAAAGCAGCACATTCAGGACAGTGAGCAGAATTACCCGGAGGATCTCCGAGAGCTGCTTTTCCAGAACTGTGATAGGTAACTTCTTGAAAAGTTTTTTTTTAATTTATCTTTTAGAAGTGGGTTGCATTTTGTCAATTTTTACTGACAAGTTGGAAAGACAAGTACTTCAAAGAGGAATGGAGAACAGTGTTTGCCTGCAAGAGCCTGCTCTTCACACGTGTCGATTCCTCTGGAGGACAGCAAAGTGCATCAGCAGCTCCTCCTCTTCTCCACTCCGTGACACGCACACGTGTACACACACAGAGACACAAGGGAACTAGGAACAGTACTTGTGCCATTTTCCAAGCCTTGGACAGAGAGCACCGAAGAGCTAAGAATCCAGGGGTAATATGGGCCTGGTAATAAACTCTGGTAAGATTTCTAGTACACCGTCCCCATTACAACGGGAATTAACATTCAAAACACCACCAGACACAAGCTATCCTCTTAAGAATCACTATATGGTTTCACAACAGCCATCATGTTTTTTCCTCTCATACCACTCCCATGCTGACCTCCTGCACACAAAGGACTTCAGAAGTCTTCTCATAAAAATCCTGTGAATGCCAAAAATTAAAATTTTGTGTTGTATAACTCACTCTGCTGAACTGGTGCATAAGGTTTTGTCAATAACAGTGGTGAAAGACATCTCTTTTCATACAAAAACTTCCCTTCTGACAGGCTTCCAAACCAGTCTGGTAGTTTTCAAAGGAGTTATCTACAGCAGATTGAAGTCTAACTTGTGAGGGAAACAAGCCCCAACCAAATAAATAAATACCTTGCTAACAGATAGAGGAATTGCTTTCTCCAGGAAGCACATCAAGTTTGTCAAATCAATGCAGGACACATCTAATGTGATGAGGTGGACCCTAGGAGAAGCTGAACGTATATTATTCCACTGAATATGAGACACCATAACAAAAAAACCCAACTTGATAATTAAAGCATCCACAGTAAGGATGAATAATATTTATACTTGTCAGGTAAACAAGTTAAACCAAAGCCTCTGAATTTTCATTCCCTGTCTCTCATATTCTGTCACTTGATAAATAGTCGAAAGAGAACGTTCTTGTTCAATGCATATAATCTCTTCAGTGCATATTTAACTATTCAAATTTAGCTAACTTACTATTTTTACTAAAATATAAAGCAAAACAAGATCTCAGTCACAACCACAAAATCTTTTTTAATGTATTCCTTGTGCTACTTCTGAATATTAATAAAAATTAATAATTAATTTTGCCTTTGGCATTGCAAGATATACTAGTTTTAATTAGTGTACTGTACTCCTATACAATTAAAAAATAATTGATGTCCACACTTATTGGCGGTCTCTGTGATCTCTTTTCCTGTTGTTGTCAACAAATGCCTCAAAAAACAAGTTCAAGAATGTTTTGCTGTCCACTTGATTTACTCACCAAAAGTAACAGACAAATCTTTTATGATGAAACAGAGCAGTTTTCTGTTTAAATTATACACAAGTATATTAACTAGAAAGAGAAATTTAAAAGCGGATGGCTCAAAGAAATAACGGAAAGACTACCAAAATGTTTAGCCTATCAACAAATTTGCCTGGAAAGTATCAGTGGGTGACAGAGTATTTCAACCCAAACGCAGTGGCCATCTTGTACTTCTTACGTCAATCCTGTCGTGCATTTAATGCTGATGTCCCCCTTGATCAGCTTCAGTTATATAAATTCAGCATATCATGTTACTGTTCCTCTCCATCATATTAATTGTTCCAAGAACTACTTCATATATAACCTAAAGTCTCTCTTTCTCACTCTGAAAGAATGAGTTAAAGAATTAAAGTGTAAGTTCCCATGGGGAAAAAACCTAACTTCCCCTCAATGTAATTGCATCAGGAATCTTGAATAAATAGAAGGGGTTTTTTATTGCAGCCACTGAAACAAAGACATCGAATCCCAGATACAAATCTTCCTGCACAATTATAGAACAGAATGAAAAATTCAAATGGTAAGGAATAACCCAAACCTACTCCTCCTTACGCAATCCAGAAGTTCGTGCTCCTAATTTGAATCTAGGTCAGAAAGTGCATCTGGAAGAGGCATTCTGGGACATGACAACAAGCTAACTAAAAATCACTGAGTTTATTTTTCCAACAGCCCAGTACGACACACCTCAGAGTCAGACACAGTGCAAGGGCTGGATAAACAAATAAACAGAAGAACAAAAGGATTTAGATAACACAGGAATAAAAATGCCCAATTTTTTTTTTTCTCTCATCCACATGCTTGGAGAGTAGCAAACATGAAAAATCAGCAAATCAGATACTTATTTAATTAATGCTTTTATCGTGATTAATGATCTCAATGGTCATTTTAACTAAAAATGGATAGTAACTGAAGTAACATATGTAAATATATCTCACTGAAGAGCTGAGAGTATTACCAAGTACATTCTTATTTCAGAGGATTTTTTTAAAGCTATTTTTCAACAAGTTTTCTGGTGCTGCACACAGAAGCCAACAGCTTGTCTCCGTGACAGGATTTCAACTGCTCTCCCTTTACTCTGAAGATGGGATTCAAGGCAAAGCAGCAGAACTGCTCTGAGGGGACCCCGACGGCTCCCACCGCAGCCAGCACGGAACGGCTCTCGCTCCTGGCACATCCTACTTCAGGGAATGACTGAAAAGGCACATCCCTTGCCCCTGCTACCAAGAAAGTGCAGTTTTGCTGTGGGAATGGATGGAGCTGCAGGGCACCAGGAGATCCCTCCCATCAACCCCTCAGCCCTGGCCCTCTCAGCCCAGACCCGCTCGGCCCTGTGCTGCCAGGGGGAATGTCCAGCACGAGTGGCACTCGGCCACCATCCGCTTCCCGCAGCTCCCCAGTGAGTCTCTTCAGAACCCACAGACACTTCAGGAGCCTTTTCTCTTTGACACAAGTTCAACCTCGTGCCCTCTGGCTGTTCTTCCCCCGAGGTGGCTGCCTTTAAACAGCATTCCTGGGAATAAACCCCCAATTCACCACAGCTGTCTCCTGGTTCTCCTGCCGTTAACCTTCATCGCCCACTCGTGACACCCAGCAGCAAGGCTGTTTCCACGGCACAGCAGAGCTCTGATGCCCGTCAGCTCCCCAGCTAACCACAGCCTTTAACTGAAGGCTCTGGGTGCCTGATAGATCAAGATGAAGCTCACTAAAAGCCTCACATGTTCCCATTAAAAGTAGCCAAGAGGCCTCAAAAAATGCACTGTCCTCAGCTATTCCATCAGGCTGTGAATCAGCCACCACCACCTCTACAAACAACACGACCGCTGCTGCAGAGAGTGCTGACTTTAACACTGCTTCCTTCCGTGGCTTTGTGCTAAAGCAGAACAAAAAAAGGTGTCCCTGCCTATGGCTGAGGGTTGGAACTGGATGATCTTTAAGATCCCTTCCAACCCAACCCATTTTATAATTCTATGAAATGGGGGATATTGCTTTCAAAATTTTGAGCTTCCTGGTTGAACACCCAGGGTGTGGAGTCCCAACACACAGCTCAGTAATTCTGGCACTTCCATCAACCTCAGTTACAGCCACAAATCCTTCTACCAAGTTCCTTCCTATGCGCTACCAAAATTCCTAACAAAATTCAGTTGATTCAAAGGCACTAAAGGAAGAGGGACAAGCATCACTGATTCACATACGACCAGACTACCACTAGTTAAAACCTCATTTTATCTGTCAGTGAAGTGGTAAGCTGCAGACACTTACTTCTACTTGTATGAATTCTCATAGTCTATGCAAACTTCTAAATTTTTCAACAATTTTACATTTAAGTTTTTCTAAATTTGCTTGTATCATAGTGTCATGATTACAACTGGCACAATTCTGAACAACGAGCCCATAAAAACCTAAGCAGTGACAATAAACTTCCCTTTTAACTTTCTTCATTATTCCCAGCTCAGGGCAGACAAAGCAATAAAAGCAATCCAAAGACAACTACCCCAGCAGGTCTCTACCCAGGCCAGGGCTTCTACTCCTTGAAGTTTTGAATAGAAAACCCTTCTCTCCTCCTCGTGGTATATTTCTTCCCAGTCCTCCCACAGAGGCAGTCCCCAACAGGATGCTTTTCCCTTTTTATTTATGTGAATTCTCGTGACACATCATGCACCACATTCATAGCAATCACTGACAGATAGTTAAAGTTTCTAACGGGCTACAGGGGAAAGCATTTTCCACCAACTGTTCTCCTACATGCCAGGGTAAAATATATCTCATGGACTAAATCTCTTCCCACTTGTATCCTGCCAAAAAGTGTGGGGTTTGTTTTTTTAAATGAGGCTTGAATGAAATTCCATTAGCTATTCCTGAGCAATGGCAGAATAACTATCCCAGCATACAAAAAACCCCCTAACCACAGATAACTGAACTTGTCTCAGACATGAGTTGTTTTCTGGGAACATGACACTGGAATAGACTTCAGTATAATGGCAAAGTTACTTGGTTTATACAACCTTCATTGAGTCAAAACCAGTTAAAGACCAACGAAACCGTAAGGTATGTCGGTGTCTCAGAAAATTATTTTTAGATCACTGGGATGGTTTAACCATAGATGTCTTCTTTATGGATGGATGAATACACCCTTTAGCTCATAAGGCTTACAATCTATGTACGTGGGAAACCATCAGAACTCAGAAGTTATTCCACAATGGCAATCATCACTTTTTTATTTGTGAGATGCCTTTTTCAGTTTAAAAAATGAAATTATTTTTTAAAAAGTCAAAAGCAAGTTTTTTTAATCCATGTTATGTTTTTATGGGTTTTTCATACTGTTGCTTATGGGTTTGAATGCTGTTATCAATGCAAGCACTGAGGAGTGAGAGCTTTTATATTTAATTTGCTGTAGATAATGAACAGACTGTATATGTTTTCACCTAGGCATGGTAAGAATTACAACACATTTCCTCTGAGCACTGAACACACAGAAAAATCAAGTTTTTAATATGCTACTGGATTGAGTTTATGCTTTGAACTACTGAGAGAAAATGAGGAATTTTAGCCAGGCCACTGTAAGTGTAATTCCAAACTTTGTGTTTTTACTTGATGCATCCAAAGGTATATTCAGCATTCCAGTCTTCACAAACCCTGGAAGATCACAGCTTATGGTTTCCTGTATGGCTCACCTTAAGTCTTCACAAGTTTTTTGCTGCAGATATTGTACTGGGAGTTGGGAAAGAAGGGAAGCGGCAGCCTCAGTCTCCGGATTTCCCACCGCAGACGACTCTACGAAGAACAAAAAATACACAGATAACTCATCCTGCTACCCAAATTCTGCCCTGATCCCCCCTTCTCATAGCTTGGAAAGAAAACTGGATTTTATCCAAGGCTAGACAGGTGGCAGGGAAATATTTTTTGGTTAATTACCTCAGAATGCTGGGAAAGGTGTGCTGCTACCTCATGTCTGCATTGCGCTGCCTCACACTGGTAATTAAGCTGATCAGTACTGGTACATCTACCCACCAATCAAAGCTGGATGGAAGGGATATTTTGAGGAGACAAAGCATTAAACAGCATTGAATTAAGAGTTTGGGTAATCAAGATGGCACATGTTCTACTTGAAAAATAAGGCCAATCCTTCCAAAAGAGGGACAGCTGGCATGCTGAAAGTCAATCTTATCCACAAGAAATGTATTTCTTGCTTTAAGAGTCACAGTTGGGGCCTCTGTGCAGCCTTGTAGCTAATGAGTTGATAATGTCTCCTTCAGGAGAAGGGAAAAAGGCCACTACTCAAATTCTCCTTGATTCCTCCTCATTTGGGATCCTGGCAAATCAAGATTGGCTCTAATATTTTTATAATGACCGGTCCCACCAATGGACTCAGTGACAAGCACACTCAACCCAGCTTTAAATTAAACACAGCTTTGCAAGTGAAAAAAGTGGAGACTAAAGATAAGTGGCTCAACCAAATTTAGGAAAACTATGTGCCTTTACACAGCATGTGTTTTCAGTATTGCAAATGTCCTGCTGTTTCTGAGCACTGGACTAACCCTTCATACTGTGACATTCATGAACACATCCAAATTTAAACACTATTATTTTTAATGCACGTTTTTCTGTAGGGAATACCATGGCAAAGACAATTTTGTATCATTAACCACAGAAAAAGAGAGATTTTCTGCTATCAGCACTGCCAAAAAAATGCAGCCTCATGTATTTCTGTACAGATAAGCATGAGAGATGTTCTCTGTATTTCTTGGAGTGAATAATGTGCTACTCTGCCGAATCCACACAAATGTAAAAATGAGCACAAAGATGGAAAGTTAGTGACTCCCTTATTATTTTCCAGAAGCAGAATAACGTGGCCCAAGCACCAATATGTGTGTGGCACTGAGTGCCTACTTTACCTGCACGTACACACACCTAAGTGGCCAATTTTGTCCAGGCTTCACAGTGGGCCAGTTACACATTCACAGTCATTTTTGCTATATTTTCCATATATAAAGTGAATTAATTACTTGGTCAAATTAGGCACACCATTAAGCATGTGTGTTTTTATTAGAACTGCCCCTTAACATCACCTGACTCAACAATGCCTGGACTTACACATACCTTACTGTGCAAGTTATTGCCAGAAACAGACCACTTCAGCCTATGGGGCTTGAAACACAAACTGCAGCAGAGCTTAAGAGTGGTAATCAGTATTAATTGCAGTATTCATGGGAATTTTTTAAACATAAATCAAATTAATAGATTGCACAATTTCTAAACTGTTACTCCCAACCAACTTTACTCTAGATAAATAATTGCTTACGCTGCTTTTTGAAGACACATTCCTGCCAAGTCTGAGCTAGAAACCAGCCGCAGCCCTAAAAATATAAGTAATTTCAGCATTTGCTGTATTTAACGGTTGTTTAATACAAGGAGGCTGAAAAGTAATATGTGTTAAGATGGCAAGTTGAGACCAGAGCTCAATTCTGACATGCAAAGGTGATATAACTTGAAACACTGCTAGACCCATCTTCTAATACAAATGAAGAATACAACCAAATATAATAAATTATGAGGTCATTAAAACTATTAAAGCTATTTATCAAACAGAAAACAGATCTTTTGATTTTCAGGGACATACTATGACTCCAAACATCTTCCTGCACTCCCTTTCATCATTTCAGTAATTTTCAACATGAGTCCATCCTCGTCTGCATCCGCTGAGTGCTGCCTCCCGCTCCTCCCCCACTTCTCCTCTAATAGTGTTCCGAGAGAATTTCAAGATGTGGGCTAATGGAGCTGGCATGGCTTGGAGTTTAATATTGCATGTGCTTAACTTTTTGTGCAACTGACCAACATGACATGTCTAACTGTATAAATGGAAGTTTTATGGTGATAAGATCAGTAGTTACTGAGATATTTATGTGACATGCTGACAGATATAAAACTACAAAGCTTGCTTTTATGCCTTACATCCTCTTGAAAAAAAAAATAAATACTAAGATGATGGGTCACTTTGAAGAGAATTTATTATCTAAATTACCTAATACCTGGCTAAGTTCTAATATGCAAGATGAGGTCTCAAAAATGCTATTAAAACTCTGAACTTTAATTTCAGAGGATCTCGGTGTTCCCTGCCAAATGGGGCACAGAGCAGCCAGTTTGCTTGTCTCTCTCCCTCTTTAGATCATGGCGCTGTCATCCAACCAAAAAGGAGAATGATGACAAAAACCAGAAAAAGGCAAAAGATAATCTCTCTCCAGTTTTAACACGCTGTAGGTTTAGGTCTCTTGGGGAGATTTTAATCTCTGCTTGGGTGGAAGAGGAAGACTGAGAGGAGAGAAGGTCAAGATTAAAGAAAATACATCATTTTTGTGTATATACGGATACCCACACACACATATAAATATAATCTCTGTGTGAAATGGAGTCCCTTTTACATTTTGATCTGGGGAGAGCCAACCTCAGAAATTCTTACAGAATAAGATGCCGATGTTTCCTGCTGGCAGAAAGCAGCCCCCCACCCCTGAGCAGTGCCCACCACTGAAGTTAAAAGCCTGCCCTACTTCCTTCTGTGTTTGATGTGAACGTTCCTTCACCCCCTGAGAAGGTGGGTAGCCACAGCAGTCTGAAAAGAAGGGGGAACAGCCCAGTGGCAGCAAAGAAGGGAGAAAAATAAAACCAAACATATTTCAAAAAGAAGAGTTGAAGGCTTCTAGGGAAACATAAGGCCAGGAGGAAAGGAAAACTTCACCTCAGGAGACACAAGTACCTGGCAGTGTAAAAAGAATACTGACCCTGAGAACAAGACAACTCAGAGGACAAAAGAATCAGCAGACTGCAGGAAAGTGGGAAATACTCAGCTGTGCTGTGACTTTCCCAAGAGGTCAGACCCTTCCATGCCAAGGGGAAGACCATTCCCACCCAAGATGTCCCCCACCCTGATTTTTTACTGCACCCATTTCCCACAGGAATGACGACCTGTATCCCCAGAGCTGAGAAAACCAACTTCAGCACCTCAACTACCCCCTGTAACCACCCTCTGTCACCCATCCACACTGCTACGGCCCTCACTCCTGCTCTTGCCCTCTCACCTCCCACATCCCAACACCGGCACGAAGATCCACGCACACCAAACATCTCCCACAGATGTCCATTCTATGTGTATTCCCAGGCACACAGAGAAAACAGTTAATCTTGGATGAGATGGTGCATTTTACTTAGATAATCCAGCATTTTTGTTTACTTGTTTCCCTCAAATCTCTGTTTTCTCCCTCAGCCTTTCTGAACAGGTCTTTTGTTTTTGTGGCCTGCCTCTGGCCTCGTCTGAACCACCTGGTGGGAAGGAATAGATGTAGCAGTGGAATCCAAAGTGAGGTTTGGAATAAAGAAACAGAGAGCATCACATATTTCTCTCCCCATAACAAGCGCACAGGATCACACATCTGTGTGTGAACCAGCAGGACACGTGAAGGTTTAGAAGATGTCAGGAGTGGGATGCTTAGCTCAGCCTTTGCCACTTAGAATTACTATGTTGGAAAGAAAATGCTGAATCTTTTTGGGGGGGAATAAACTTCTAAGTGCCATGACACATACAGTTTCTTGTGTCAATTCCTTTTATCTGCAACATTTAGGAGGTCAGGCTGAACTATTTCCCCAGCACCAAACACCTATGCTTGCTGTTCAAAGAAAAAATTAGGATTGTTGTAAAAATATTTAGACCTTGTTTAAAAATTATGTGTCTAATAGCAAATCTTCCTGTAAATGACCCATCTAATAACTCTACTTCAGAGAAATCAGTGGCTTTGTTAAAGCTCTACGGTGATTTTTCCATCACCAACATTTTAAGTTTATTTTGGGTAGAGTTAGAGAGACTTTGTTGGTTGTTCCAACTGACCATGATGATTAATATATAATTAAGATTCTTGACGATTCCTCTTGTGTCAGCAGGAACACGTCAATTCCTTTGTCTTCAGCTGATGCACGCACCCAGGGCTGACTGCTCAGGTATTGCTGGTGGTTCGTATCTGAGCTATGACCTAATGATTAGACAGAGCTGACAGAAATCAAATTCTAATAACTGCAAGATGACCTCGTATTTTAATTCAACTAAAAGCACTAAAAACACTGTTCAATAGTTGTTGGGTCGTCATATCACCAATCAAACCCCAAAAGCTGGTGGCTCCAGGTGCCTCTAAAAGCAACACACATCACATTGAACTAAAACCCAATCTCACAACACAGCTGAAGTAATACAGTACTGTAGTCATTGGAGATATTGGTGTAAACAGATGAGAGCAGAATCCGAGCACTAGCACTACCCATACTGTGTACACTACATATACTTTGGGTTAAACTGATGCACTGAACAGGAAAACAGCAAAAGAAGCAAACTACAAATCCCCAACCAAACACAAACTATCTGGCCTCCTTCCCTCCCATCCAACATCTTTCCTGCTCATGGCACAGCCACAGTCTTGCTTCTTGGAACAGTTTTGCCAGGCAACAGTCTCCTACAGCCCATGTAAATGTGATTTTGTTTAGGGGACATTAAGGATGCATGTGACAAAAGAGTAGCAGCGTATAGGCCACGAATTAAAATCCGTTACTGTATTTTAGTTTATTGATCTACTGCAAGCTTCTCAGCATTGTCTAATTTAAATAAAACTTCAATTTGTAACAATACTATAAATAGAAGGCAATATTGATCAGAGTGCCACCAGCCTGCTGAACTTTTGTTATCACTGAAGCCTGACCAGTTAATGTTGAATGTTACAATTTATTACACTGCAAAGTACAATGCAACACAATAGCATTTAGATTTATAAACAAAGATATGCTGAACTACTGAAAGCAAGTTCAGTCAGCTCTGAACGAGAAGAGCGTTCTGATTTACTGTTACTCCACAGCACTATTTCCCTACCTAAGGCAATATTTCATCACCTCTCTGATACCAACACCTGTTAACTCTGCTGAAGACTGAAAAATTTGATTTCTTTTAGACTCTTTTAAACCCCAGCAAAACATCTCATGTCCATCAGCAAAGATTCATCACTGGTGTGGTAGCTTTTGAGGAACATTACTAGTCAAGATGGTCAAACCATTTCCTGGGAGACAGAACCTTCATAATAAATAGTAGCAGACACCATACCCCTAATGTCACATCTTTTCTTCCCCTTCACAGGAGTAAAAACTGAATTAAATAGAAGTGAAAACAACACACTTACAGGTAAATTCCACATTAAGGGCTATTCTCAGGCAGAGAGTAATGAAACATTCTCCAGACAAAGAATATTTCGTTAGAGTTTTTCCACTCCTGAAGGTGCACTGTTTCAGGGAAATGACTGGAACGGTGTCCCTGCACTCACCAGCCAGGAAAGCACTAGTGCTGCTTTTCAGGAGGCTTCTGCTTTCGCTCTCAGTGCAGAAGAGAAGGGTCCTCGTGCTCTCCTCTTCCTGAAGAGTAAGGCCACTGGGATAGCCTGCAAGACAGAAATGCATCACTGGAAAGAGGCCTCTGGGCTTTGCTTCAGAACAGAGGAAAATCAACACATCCCAACCAGAGTTTCTCCACCCCAGCACAGTAACTGATTTAAAATTTAAAAAAAAGACAGAGAAAAAAAAAGAGGAAAACCCCATTTATCAGCTGTGCATGGATGCAGCACTGCTCGGAGAAACGACGCTCAAACACACATGGGCAAGAGGCGAGCATAAACCCACAAGGCATGGCAAAACGTGCTCTGAACACGAGGAGAAACTTTCCTGTGAGGATAACAGAGCACCAGAACAGGCTGCCCAGGGAGGTTGGGGAGTCTCCTCCTCTGGAGATGAACAAGACCCACCTGGATGTGTTCCTGTGCAACCTGTTCAAGGTGAACCTGCTTTAACAGGGGGGCTGGACTGGATGAGCTCCAGAGGCCCCTTGCAACCCCTACCAACCTGTGACTCTGGAGTTCTGTGATTCAGAGGAAAGGGCTCTTTTCCCATCATCACAGAAAGAATTTCTGACTGGGTCTGACTGGCTCCTCAGGAGGCCAAAGCCTCTCCTGTGAGCTTTCCTCAGTTTGTGCTACGCTCACCCACCAGCACGAGGCACAGAGATTGGCTGCAAGCCCAGCACGCTCTTCGTAAAGTGAAATAACCTATGCTACAAACCAAACCTAAACCTGAGAGCTTCTGGACAGGGGGCAATAGCCAGAGATGGCCCACACACCCACCAAGGCCCTGGCTGGAGCAGGGGGTGGGAGAGAGGATCTGCAACAACTGTGGCTACAAAACAGTGCAGGGAAACGGCGTACGTAGCACTGATACCACTCTGCTTTGAACTGGGAAACAATAATGTAAATAAAGTAATATTAGTATGCACATTTCCTGGGAGAATTTGGTCTCTGCAGAGCCTGATGTCTACCAGCCTTCAGCCAAAATAAAGGTCACCAGACAGTAGGTTCTTTCTTTTCTTCCCTTAACAGAGAATGTAATCCAGTCTGACGCTTTCAGACTGGGGAATTATTTTCTTAATTGGGAACTGGAACTAAAAACACTGATGTTATAATAACAATGTTGGCTTTTTTAATTTTACTTAAAACAAGAGCAGGCATTTTGAAATGGTTTCTGGTGAATGGGACGTGATTTAATGGGAGTTTTGTGGACAGGGTGATTACTGGATTGGCCTGTTAGTCTCCCATTCACAATCCAGCATGTCTCTAGGTATTTTTGACACTGTCATGTTAGGGGTAACACGGTCTTAATACGTTTATTATTCAGAGGTGCACACACTCCTAACAGGCCGTGACACACGTAAAGGTGCTGACACTCCTGCTGCGCAGGCAAACCCGCAAACACAGGGCATCCCTCCTCAGTAAAGCAGCACAGGGAAAGGAAAAAAGCAACTCAAAACTAAACCAAACCCAGTCATTTGCTACAGCAATATTTTAAAGCTTCATTTTTAGGTAGCACAGATGCAAGACACTCAACTTAGAGAGATCAGGCAGTCTGCAAATTAGTTATGATTCCTTGTTGAGGAACTGTAGAGGGTTTTTGCAAATATAACTGACATTTGGTCTATTTCTACTTAAAAGGCAATTTGATGTAATAACATCTGGAAGTTCTTTCAACTTTCTTTCTTGAAAAAATAAATTTGAACCTCAAATCACACCTTAACAAGTTAAATTTTAATTTTAGTAATTCCCTACCTATAATTATTAATTTTTCTTTTACACTGGTAAAATCCTCAGTCTGCACAATTTCTATTCTGTAACTCACCTAAGCTTAGAATTTTAATAATGTTTTATATCTTTCGAAGAACCATGGCAGTACAAAGCATGACTCTGCACACCAGGATCGTGCTCAAATAAAATTAGTTAGTAATACTAACTAACTAAAACACAGAATGTCTCAATCTGTTGCAGGAAACTTTGAAAGCAGAAGAGATTACACTGCATATTTTATTCATTTAAAAATATTCACAGTAGTCTAAACAAAACTTTGGGGTTTGCACCCCCCTTTTCCAGCTGTCAAGCTCGGTTGATGTCTTCTACCAAAGTCTTGTTTAGTTTATGGATTCATAACTGGTCAGAAGGAAAAAGGGAGGTCTGAGACAGGCTGAAAGATAGACGAGAGCGGAGTTGAACAAAGCCAGATCAGGTGAAAAGGAAATGAGATCTGGAAAAAATCAAAAGGCAAGAGGCCTAGGGAAGGACAGGAGCGCATATGGGAGAGGATTTGTAGATTGAAAGATGTAATAATGGAGAATGGCAGCTAAGAGCCAATGAAACCAGCAAACAGATGGAAGGAAAAAGGACAAGAAAAGAGAAATAAAGTTCAAAAGTGCCAGAAATAGAGTAGGAGCTTTTTAATGGAGAATCAGAGAGAGGGAAAGAAACAGAAAGGGAATAAAAGAGCTGACTATTAAAAATAGCCCTCAACATTAAACCCTTCATCAGACAGAGATCCACATCAGGAAGCTGTATTTCTATTTTCTTCCAGGAAACTCTGTATTTGGAACAGTTTCAATGCAAAGGCAGAGCTGGTTAGAGAACCGCGTGTAACTGAGCCTCTCGTGTACCTTCAGTGCTAACAATAACGATATCTTTTTAAAATTGATATAGAAGCACCAGCAGGATCCTTCCATTGTCCTCTCCATTTCGCTGCATATAAACAGAAAGAATTCCATACAGCAAATAAACACCTCTTGCCATCTGCTGAGGAGCAAGCACTGAGAGTCTTTACAAGTTCAATCTAATGAAAAACTTTTCAGAGACGCATGGTCTGGAACATGATCCATCAACGTTTCAGTTTCACGGCCCTCATTAAGACAGACACAGGCAAAATGAGGCAGATCCTCTGCTTTCCAAGAATGATATAGGAATCACTGAGCCCTTCTGAAAAATGCCTATTAATTTCTATAAACCTTACTTTAAAAAGTGGCAGTTATCATGGATCACTGTAGATGTGTGTTAGTATAAACCCTCACACATTTCAAAAACTTACAGATTGCAATAGCTATTTTAGTTGTTTTTTTATATAAAGATGCTATATGCTAGGCATAACACATAGACTAAACTCTATGGGTTACTCCTATTTTTCACTCTTATTACTACCAAGGAAATATATATTTTGGTGGATAAAGCATTGGAGTGACCTGTGGAAAATATTATTGCCTGCACTGGAAGAAACTTTAACCTCAAAATTTCCTGCTATTGACTAAAGGACTGGATAATCTCTGAAAGCAAATTCAAGTTAATAACAATTGCCTGGATAATCCAGTTTCCTTGTGAATGTAAGGTACACTAAGGGTCTTTATCCTGCAAACTGAAGGAAAAAAGTGTGATTACTCATGCCAGGGCTTAGCTCACAAAAATTAACAAAGGCCTTTATACCCAGGAAAGTTAGAAGAGCACAGTCTATAAAGATTTGTCCCAGTGAAATCACTTTACCTGCCCCAAGGTCCTGTTCCATATTACAAGGAATGTTGTAGAGCCTCTGAATCCATTACAGGTAAGACAGGATTGTCCTTCCTTCTCCTTTCCTGTAAGTAAAAGTTTTCTTCTAAGAGTTTAGTTCCATTTGAGAAGGAAAAGGGTCTGCAGAAGTGTAAATTCACCTGTGAAGGGACTCATACAGGTACAGCTGTACCATGCACATTCACTACAAAAACATCACTAATTGTTACCAGAATACAATTTCTGAGTAGTCTGGGCATGAGGCATCTTTAATGGATAGACAAGCACCTCTTACAAAAAAACACAGCCAAGTATATTCCAGAAAGAAATAAATGGATGAATCCTTCGGCAGTGCTGTACCTGCTGCTGGATAGATCACATTGATTTATTAATTAAAATGGTCACTGAGCACTTAGTTCCTGGCTTTACTTGGGTTCTTTGTTGGTTTTGGGGGTTGTGGGTTTGGGGTGGTTTTTTATGTACATTTTGTTTAAAATAAAGCCCCAGATTAGTCTTGGTGTAATTTTTTTAGCTGGTCAAGTTACGAACCCCCCAAAAAAAGGTGTTTTTAATGAAAAGGCTGACAATGCCTTAACTGTAGCACTGTAAGTCATGGCACCTAGATCAGAGTTGGAGAAAACGTTCAACGTGAAACAAGCTACTGAACCAAGTTGTAAAATGACAAGGACTGAGTGAACAGTTTTTAATACAGATAATATTGTTCATACAGTCTATAAATATAGAATTAAATGTTGACCTCTATCCCCTGTGTCAAAAGGCAAAGTCACTGTCAGCACATATTGTTTTTATTTGTTTCAAGAGAAAAATAGACCAACAACGTTAACCTCACAATGAAGAGAGAACTGAATGAATTAAAAAGCAGTACCCCATAAATCCCTTTCCTTTTATTGGCACAGTGATAAAAATGCCTCAGGCTTAGAGGAAAAGGGTGGTCTCAGACTGAGACTCAGTCTGAGGTGCTCTGTGTACACAGCTTTGCATCCCATGCTCCAACAGAGGATCTGTACATCTCATACAGGACACAATATCCATCAAATTGTGCCACAGCACCATGCAAAACGCCACGTGTCAGACACCCCTACGACAAACAGGTCATCACAAGAGTATTTTAAAGCAACCTTAGCTTTGAAAACACATTTCACAAAATAAACATGCAAAAACCAAGTGCCATTCCGTGCTGCCCACACTTGCAGTAGAGCAACAATTTAAGACACCACCACAATCCCACTGCATTTAGAGAGTTACTGGGTTCCTTGGTGAGGCACCTCTTTAAACTGCTCATTCATTGCGACAGGACTGAGATCTGACACTTTTCTCCTGTTTAAAAAGGGTTTTTTCAAAAACACCTCATAATAATAAAGACCCCTATTTCACAATGCTGTGGTAAATTGGACAGGTAACTAAAATGAGCAGTTTCAATTGCAAATTCAGTTTAATTGCAATTTTTAGTGCTGCATAATTAAACTGAAAATGTTCTAAAGAATTCACACAGCCAAAACTAGGACAGAAAAAGAAGCATTTTCACATTGGTTTAGGCTTTTTGAATCAGTTTCTAGAGAAACTGACAAAAAGTAACACTTAAAAATGAAGCAGATTCACTAAAGAAAAGGAATGGCATCATCTGAAAAATTCGGCGGATCCTTTTTGTTAATATTCTCTTATCTTCCTGCAGCTTATAGGAGATACACAACCTCCCCTGGTTTAATGCTCCAATGATTATCTGCTGGCAACACTGCCCACATGAACAACATCTTACAGCACTTGCACTGTGTAGTGAACACACAAAAGCAACCAATGACGACGTTTGTCAGATCTGGAGGGTGTTCTGCGGTAACTTACTGGAACCAAACGCTGTTGCTCCTCTCAAACCGGGCTGGCTGACCGCGCTGCACCACTGAGGCGCAGGCCTGCAGTGCCAGCTCAGCTCGTGCACACTGCTGCAGGCTGGAATGCTGATGCTAATCCACACCTCGGTGAGAAAGGCCTTCTCTGGCTGAAAATTCACAGCATTTGAAAGAATTCTACAGCTGGCTATAAAGAGCAGCTTTTCTGCTCCACATGCATTCGTGCAGCTCCTGGGCAGAACCAGTCATGGTGCTTTTCATAGCTGGATGATCAGAAGGCTTCTCCGTAACTTCTAGTAAAGAAGCAGAGACGTGTATTTTATTAAACCCAAGGGTTACTGGTGTGCAGGGCAACACCAAACGGCTGCGTAAAAGGCCTTGCTAAGCTTGTAAACTTTGTCCGGGCTTCACACAGAGAAATCGTGTCCAAACACGGGAGGCACTTCCTAAAATCTAAATTAAATAATTAACTTCAACCTTGGTTTTAAAAGCTCTGCTTTTGATTTGAAGAATATTGCCTACTGCATAAAAAAAGGATGATGAGTTTGCTTAAAAGGGCTAAAATGAAATATTTTTTTTCCTCTCTTTATGATGATTTTATTCCAAATGTGTTCCTTATCTCATTGACCTCAGGAATATGAACAGGAAATACAAAAATGATTGGCAGTGACCGTTGATGGAAACTGATAAAAACAAAGTTTATTTGTAAATAACAGTATCCCAACTCATAATTATCTACAATTTAAGAAACTCACCAGTCAACTCTGCGATATGAATTTCCTGTTTGTGCTTTTCTCCCTGAACTTTGAAAGCTTTCTTGTGTTTGTTGTACAGCTGGGAAAACTCTTTCTCCAAACATCACCCAAGAATTCTGGCATCAAACGTGGAAGGATGGATTGCACAGATTTGTGACCTGGGATAAATTAATCAGCTCAGGTCCCGGTGTAGATGCTGTTATGGATTACAAATGGCATCTCTACCTTTCTATGATTTTCAGCAACTTTTCAGATTCATATTTTGAAATACATAGACACCTATTGAAAAGGAGAGCATTAAACTCAAATAGCCTTTTTTCCAACAAATCTTCAGCGTTAAATGACAACACCCTAGATTTATCAAAAATTGAAGATGTGTTCACTTTATGCCATGATCTACTTAAATTCAGTGAATTCATAAAAAGAAACATAGTTAATGTATTTTTTATATAATTTATTATTGCTATTAATGTTTCAGTAATAGTGAAATGCAGGTAAGTCCTTGGCTACCTGGAATTTTAGCATAAGCTCAAAAATCTGCACACATTTAGCACACTGATTCCAGTTATGGAGAAGTAAATTAACAGATGAGTATTGTAATAATCACTAGTTAAAATTCTCTGATACAAACTAGTGTCAGCTTCCACTTTCAGAGCTGAGGAAAATATTCATAAGCTTTCACTTCTTGTAACAGCGAATTCATAGGATTCAGAACCCACGTGCTCAGTCTCCACACAGATACGAATTCTAATTCTCTTTTAGGGACTCTATCAAAAAGCTCTCACTGGTAACAGAAAAATAATAAAAATACACTGTGGTAAAATGCATTCAGCTGGTGGGATGGAAAGGAATTGGAACTGCAACCCCAGCTGCAGGAAAAAGAATCAGAAGAACAGCTTACCTTCATTTCCTGAAACCAGAATCAGCTGAGAGGGAATATTATTTTATATTATAATATGCAATTATTGATTCTTCCTGCTTACTTTTTACACCTTTAAAAATATAGGTATTTTGAAACTTTCCATCAAAACTTTGATAATAATTGGTAGCCCAATTTAAAACCTTGTAAGGCCACTAAGAACTTACTACTAAAAAACCAGAAGTTAACAGAAGAAATTAAACAGCACATTTTGAATTCTGGGCTTGCAGAAATAACTTTTGCAACTCTCAACTTCTCTCTCTAAAAGAAATCCTATTGTCAGGCTTTTGATCTATTTGAGGAGAAATAAGGACGAGCACAGAGCTACACATGTCACTCCCAAACAGACACACTCGGCGATCTCGTGAACACCAAACCAGAGCACAGACGCCCTGACAAAGAGGGAGAGGGGCTCATTACATCCTGGAGCAAAAACGATGCCCAATTCACCCCTCATTTACACCCTAACACATTTATGGGATCTGCTTGACTAGAAATCACCTCGGGGGGATAGAAAGGAAATCCTGAGTAAGAAAAAAGAGCCAAAATAAATCAAGTGCTCACAACTGCTGTTGCTTTACCAACACTGGGGACGCGGACGGGGTTGTGTCACTCTGATATCCCCCGAACGGTGCTGCTGCAACGATCCTGCCCTTTTGGTGCCAGCTGAAAAAATAACTTCTATACATTACTTGGTACATCCACAAGCTAAAGATTATTATTATTATTTTACAAATTTACAGTTCCAAATTAATTAAACGACATGAGAGTGAAGCCAATGACAACTGCTAATCTGTAAGCAACAACAAGCAACGAACAGCTGATAGGAGTACAGCTGTTTTATTTTAATTGAGGAATGATTTTATGTTGGAAGCACTCAATATTCACAGCAAATTAAAAATAATGAAGTGAATTGATACCAATGATATTCTTTTTTTACCTACTACCCCTTTGTAAATCTATTTCTTCACACAAATTGACATGTCTAATTGATACATAAGCTATTATTCCTCATTAGTGGGCTGAATAAAATAATTCTTGATTAAATTTATTGCAATTTACAATCCAGCATAATGTTTGCAAGCTATAAAAGTCAATCAACAGGAAACAGAAAAAAAACAGATGACATTATTACTTCTTACACATAGACAGTAACTTTATGTGCTTCATGGAACCTTCCTGAAGCTCATTTCTCCTCCAGAGCCAAGGTCTGTCTCCAACGGGTCACTTCATTTTTAACATCGCCATAAATACATTTCAGTGCATACATTCTACCAGGTTTCTTGGTAAATATCACCTCTAATAAGCAAATTATTTGCGTATTTAGCAATCTGTTAGAAGTTGTCTGGAAGAGTTAGTCATCTCCCAACACTCAAACAAAATTACAGAGAGCAGCCGATGATTTCCTTTCTCTGGATCAGGGTGTTTGATTTACGCTGTGTGAAAAAGAAGTTCAACAAGTAGATAAAATTCAGAATTTCAATGGAACAAAAGGAAATCAACAGCACATTTGACCAGCAAAATTATGTATTCTATACTGTATAATTTCCAACCAAAAAGAAAATTCAATCAATGGCAGCTCAGTCTGTTCTTTGTAATTTTAACTTATTCCACACCCTGCCCTTGCCTCCACTATTTTGTAGGAAGTGCTTTGGTATTACAAAAGAAGCAGAGCAGTTTTTATGTTACTCTCTAATGGCAAGAAAAGTATGTTATTCCTGGACCATTTCTATGGCCTATTGCTCCTATTTCTCTGGAGGATGCTGGCAGCTGGCACAAGATTGCTGCCCTCACTTAAGCTGGGCTGCAGACTTGACAAATAATTTACCTGAAAATGCAGTATATATGCTACATCTCGTACAGACACAGAGCAGCCATCCTACTTTTGTCATCTTAAGTCAATACAATTTCTTTTTGAGGAAGAGCTGCTGATGCCCTGATTGTGTTTGTGTCCTGATTGTGGTCTCTGGCTCAATGGTCCGTGTACACTCAAAAATTATCTTTATTGCACAAGACCACAAAATTGGAATTAAACACTAAACTGTATTTGGAATGTTTTCTAATTTTTTTATATATCATGTTCTCTCTAAGATGTTAAATAAAATCTTTTTTTTGAAAAAAAAAAAATTCTGGTTCAAATCTAAGATCAATTTATAGAACTGATGGGGCATCTGCCAGCTAAAATATAAAAAAGGAATTCATAGGTTTGCACAGGTAACTGAAATTAAGGTACAGATGTCGAAGTTGTAACACAACAAGACTTCTTTGAGAAATAATCCAGTTTTTATTCTATGAATATTCTAGATTCACAATTATGTTTTTAAACACCTTTGTTAATTTTTTTTGATTCTTACTTCAGAATTTCAACGGAATCTTTGCTAAAATGCAGCATACATTGGTTTAGAAAGACTGCTGACATTTGAAAACCAATCTTTAAAGATAAGAGGAAGACTTAATCAGCAACACAACCAGCTTTTCGGTATTCATTTCCTATTTGATAGGTATCATTCAGCACCTTCAGTAAAGGTGCTGCCATGAGTAAACCATCAGAGCGCTCTGTGCCAGCTGGAAAGGGTTCCTAAAGGCTGCTGGCAGTGGCCCAACGCGGTGCCTGTAGGAGCAGGCACAAGTTTTCTCATGTTCCTACAGGAATGTGTTATTTCAGAGACAGCGCTGTCACCAGGACCCGCACATTGCTCCACGCTCCAGACCACCCTTAAGGGCGACCAAAAGCATTTCCAACCGCTTTGCTGTCTACACCAGAGCACAAATAATCAGGAGCCACAGCAAGCCCTAAGCATTATTTAAACTGAACTCTAAAATACGTGTCCTGCACGATGCACTGAGCCCCCGCCCTCAAAGGTAGCTCATCCACTAAATGTTTCCAGCCCGTTTCTCTGGACTCTGAAGAGCAGCAGGTGTGTCCAGCGCGTTCAGACCCGGGGTGACGCCTCGGTCTGCACGCGCCAGGGGAGGGGAAAGGCCACCAGTGGCTGTGTGGTGGGCAGTCACCACCTGCCCACCGGAACCACCATGGCTGCAAGGCCTGGGAATGGAGCTGGCAATGTGCCGTGGGCAGAGCTCAGCCGAGCGGAAGCGCGAGGACTTACGTGGCTGGAAACGCCTCGAACGACCGCGACGTCTCTGATGGGGCTCCCAGGGCTCCTTCTGCTGCAGAGCCGCAAAGCAGACTTTGATATTTCAACACACGTAACCCTGTAATCTCTTTTAACCTAGAAATCCCATTTGAAGAAAAACACAATGGAAAAGATGATGATTGGCCTTAAATACACACTTTCATTCAGCTCTAACAAACCCAGTAGGAAGACTATTTTATAAACGAGAACAACAAATTGAAATTCAATAATCTAGTTCATCCAAGCATACTGAAACAGAATTATTACACATCTATACATATATATATACACATATCTACATATACACCTATATATGTATAACTCTATTAGATGTACGTATGTGTACAGTGAGGGAGCACCTACTGCCTTCACATATGTACTACTTCTATTCTAAAGGTTGGGTAAGTAAGGAATGTAAAATCACAGCTCTCAAGTTTAAGGATACTCTGCTCAAGATGCTTTTAACTGCAAATATAAAACCAAACCACTACATTTGTAACAGTTTTGTGATTTTTAAATCTTAATAACATCTGAAATGATTTAAAAAATAACACTCACTCACTTTATCATCATTACCGTCAGAGAAGACAAAGGTATTATCCAGTTGAGTCTATACCAAAAGGAAACCCACACATTAATATCCGCAATTTGATACCAATTTCAAACACAAGAAGTAACAAATTTGGTGACAAAGCTGTCAAAATATGTTCTGCAAATACATTGGCAAGAGATCCGGACATACTAAAGAAATTCAGCGAAACAAAATAGGTGCCAAATGGGGATGTTTGACAGAGTGTTCAAAAATACATTTAAACCAAAGCAGGAACACATCCAACAGAGAGATTCTCTACATAATTTATCATGAAACTATTAGAAATAATTGGCCAGTGATTTCAAAATATTACATATACTTTTAATATTATCAAAGATCTGTGTTGTGAAGCATGTGTGATTTCTTGGCGATTTAACTTTTGGCCACGCAACAGCGTTTTTAGACGCAAGTGAAAATACTACATCCCATGCTGCAAGTCAATCTGTACTCTCTGAAGCTGCGTCGAGCTTCCAAATGCTTTGAAAGGCTGCTGGGGAAAATACTATCACACCCTGAATACTCTGCAGAGTTTTGCTCAGCCACACAGATGCCCCCCCATAAGGCTGAGGAGCAAAGACATCAGGATCAACCTCCTAAAGGGAGACCCCATCAGCGTGGGCTGGTCCCTGCAGCAGGCATCGCGGTGCCGCAACGCGGTGCTGCACTGCTGTGTCACAGCTAAAGGGAAAGAGGTACAGCAGAACCTAAGTGTTCTGCAAGTCTAAAAGAGCAGATTAATTTATATACAATGCTATATTGCAAATATTAAAAAAAATTGAGTCAACTAAACGTTTCCAGATGCTTCTTTGACTGTAGATATAACCCCTGCAGAAATACCTGCACGCACGACAGACCCTGCTCTGCACATCAGCTGGACGTGCTAGTGAATGAAGAGGAGGGTGGGAGGTGCTGTCCTGCAGAGATTCACACCCTTCAGATGCACAAAATTCAAACTACTATTGTTTAACCACGATCTGGGCCTCTCATTAAGGCACTGAGCCAAGTGAATAATACTTATCGTACGTCTGTCCTCAGAAATTTGTTGTTGATTTTTTTTACACATCGTGAAATTCCGCCATTCTTATCTTAAATCAAAGAGATGCACCCTGAGCTTGAGGCAGCACAAGGTAAGATTTGTGATTGTCCTTAACTCCTGGCAAAGCTCATTCCTTACACTTGAAAAGCGCCTCTCGGACAGCCCTCTCCTGCACAAACAAGCTCTTTCCTAGTGCAGGAAGATCAATTTTCCTGACCAACCGAAGAGAAAAAGGCTCAGCGATAGAACTTTAATAGCCCATAACTCCGTTTATTCAACTGCAATGAGAACTTTCCAGAAAAGCCTTGTGCAGTGCATGCTATTACTGCTCCTTATTCATTTCGACATCCTCAAGGGCTGCCGCCAGCTCCCTCCACCCCTCCGCAGTGCTCTCCTGGCTGCCCCCGGGCTCCTGCGCTCCCCTGTGCCTGAGCCTGGTTTGGGAGCACAGCAAGGAAAAGCTCAGTCCTTTGGAGTAGAAAATGGCAAGAATTTTGTGGTAGCAAAACATTCCAGGTTTGGACAGCAATTTAAAAAAATATATGTCAGCACAGATAATTTCTTTTCACTTATTACTGTACTGTCAAAGAATCTTGCTTTTTGCCTTGAATTACGCCTTTTGGGATTGGTTTTCGACCTTTAAAACAGGTATTTTTTGCTGGACAAACATATTTACTAAAAAAATTACCACCTGCGACGCAGACTGGGTCACTTCAACAGGCACTTTTTGCTCTGAGTGAGCTCTTCAAATTTAATATCACGTTAAGCAGTGTTAACTTTTAAGTTGCCGTAAAATCAAACAATTGCATTTATTAATTTGTTTTAATTACCAGGCACAGATAAGCATATGTCCTACCTTGCCTGGGAAAATCTGAACGCACACCTGCTCCGACAAACAGCCTCTAAAATGAGACGTGAGGAAAATATTTGAATTACATTTCCCTGTTCCAACATACCATTTTTAAAAAGCACTTTCCACGGCGAGCTAGGCCCTTACAGTTAAGGC
>JAUMJL010000559.1:995000-1025000 GCA_033558185.1 Dromococcyx pavoninus
CAGCCCTGCAAATTAACTCTCTGGATCTCTACCTACTGAAAATATGTATCTGCTACAGATTAACCCCTTTTTATTTATTGCACCCAATTCCTGTATTGCAAAGGTACTAATAATTACTGAATATATTGATATAAAGGGAGAATTCTTGAAGCTTATTGATACAAAACATTATAATCATAACTGGCAAGGGGATACTCTGTTGACAAAACTGTGTCAAGGAAGTTTGGGGATTTTGTTGTTGGGTGTTTTAAAAAAAACCCAACACTTTTTCATTATGTAGTTTTCAGCTTCAACAGCAAAATACTTAATTGCATCTCTGCCAGGTGTTTCATTAATCCTGTTAGCCAAACCCTGCAGGAAAACAGAAGACAGCAGCCTCTCTCTGCTCACCCTCCTCCCCCTCCATCCCTCTATAGGAACCGACTGAGGGCAGAGCCACTTCGTTGAATGTGAAGGCTGAAACTATAGAAAATTCCATGCTTACTCAGGAAATGTGGAAAATCAGCAGAGGTAAGCGGGAACTGTATTTCCCCTGCTGAGATTTCAGCCAAAATGTCTAAATACCTGGGATTTGGAGCCAGTCACTTCTGAAGGCAGACTGACCTACTCTGAGCAGATGTGCCAAGAGTGCTTCACCTTCACGTTGAGACACAAGTTCTTAAAATCCCTCTGCTAACAGTGGTTATAAAGGAGGCTGAAGTGGGGATAAGGAAAGCAGGAGAGATCTGGGAAAGAAGTTGTGCTTTTTCAGCCTTTATTTGCTCTACTGGATCAAACAGTCTTGTCTGAACTGATATCTTCGTTCACAGGAGGAGCTGAAAAAAAGACAGTGGAGAGTTATCTTGAAAACAGGAGAAAGCTGCTTTGACTGTGAGGCTGAAGGACCCAAGGAAGCACAGGAATCCCTGTCTCCTAACTGCAATCTGGGACACTAATTTCTGACACCCAGAACACTGTGGGTCATTCTGTTCTTCACAAACATTTTATTTTTGAACTTCATTCATTTTGGTGCTATTAAGAGGCTTTGGTTACCTGTCACACTCCCTGGACCCTGTGGAACTTCCTTTCCAGAGAAGGGAACTTAACTTGCATTTTGTCCCTGCACCGCTACAAAAAACATGCCATGAACCCACAAAGAGGTAGGATCCATCAGGGCCCGAGTGCCTTCCCTCCACGAAAGACTTTCAAACCAGACTTAGTACAAAGCCTAGGAATAACTTCTGAATTTTCAAGTAAAGGTAGGCATGAAAGTAGTTTCTAAACCACTTAGAAAAGTCTGATCAGCTTTTACAGCTGTACCAGAAATAAGCAAAGAGAAGCTCAAGGTCCCAGGGATCTATTGCTGGACCACACTCTGTGATACATAAAAACCCAAATGGTAGGACACGATTGGGCTTCTTTTCCTTTCCTACAGCTGAATATTCCACCTGCAGTCATCTTGCTCTGCAGCTAAACCCAAGTCTGCAAGGCATGATGAAGGGTATATTATAGCTGCATTGTTTTGTCTGTGCCAGAGATTGAGAATGATGTATTTGGGATTCAGCTGGTGTATTTACAGTAGTTTTAGTGATCCATAAAGCACTGGATCTATATTTTGAAATATTTACAAGAGTAGCAGTCAACAGTTCTTTATCCACAATACTTTTTAATATTTCTGTCTCCTCCTTTCTTGTCATCTTTTTTCATCCTTTCTTTGCTGTTTTTCAGCTCCGATATTAATGGCTGATTGCGATACTGTGCTAATGACTGAGTTCTTATAAGTATCCTTTCTCTTTTTTTTAGTAACAAAGCCAACAATGACATGGATCCAAATCACCCATGCACCAAATAAACTCCGCTATTACAGGAATTCATTCGCATTGTCAGAACAGAAACATCTGGCTTTAGGATCAGATTCCAGCTATTGGTTGCACCTAAGCTCCAGTTGGGATAGTGGTGGGCCGATAAACCAAGCTAAACTGAGGAAAGATCTCTCTCTTCTCAATTCTGATCTGAGGAACAATTAATTATGTTGGTTTTAACCATCCCTCTATGACGGTGGGCATTCTGGTCCCAACGTGTCATATATGGCCATCGCATCACGGTACCATCACGTCAACGCAATCGGTCCCAGCAGTGCCAGGAGCTCTGCTTGAGCAGAAAGTAGAGAAATCAGAAGATATGATTTAAAAAGCCAGGGATTTCTAAAACAGTAAAAGGAGCTCCCAGACACGCAGCAGCTATCGCGAGATCCGCGCTACCATCGTGAGAGGCAGCAGGTCCTGACTGCGGTGGCTGACAACTGTTTTAGGGCTCTATAATTATTTAGGGCAGGCAAGCCCTCAGGGAATGCCTTGAAGGAATGAAGAATCATTTACTCTTGCTTACGGCTTTTTTTTTCCTAAGACAGGAATGCTGAGAAATGGGGAGCCAGGGTATGTTTTATACGTGCAATTTCACTGTCCTGCGCTGCGCAATAAAACTTCTGAGGTTCTGATTAAACATTTTAGCTACGAGATCCTATTTGTGCTGGGCTAAATTATTTAATTGCATAGCTACCCCCAAATATCCATCAACATAGTTTATTTATTTATAAAATGTGAAAATCATTAAACGTATTGCCCTCTATGACAGCGGCGGCGAACGGCCACTTGCAGACCTAACAGCAAAAATAATGCTTATTCAGCACTTTCCATGCAAGTGGCCAAAACCAGTTCACAAACGTTAATGAAATAAACCAAAGACAAGACAGGAAATTACAGATAAGCAAAAAGATTGAGAAAATCTAAGCTAAGGCCTCCCAGAGAATTAGTGACAATGACCAAACCAGCCTCCATCTCCCGTTCTGCACCACGGGAGCATCTGGAATCAAAATAAGATATTGATTTTGCATACAGTTAATGTTTAAAAACAAAAGTAACCTTAATTATTTTGAATCAGGTTTTAGAAGCAAATGTAGCTCGTACATCTATAATAGTTAGAATGAAATTGTGCTGCTGAAATGCCTAAGAGTTGAAATCTCAGAACTGTATCCACACGGTGTTTGTAAGAATTAGGTAACAAAATTATCTTTGTTTTCTTCATTCTGTTTCTTGCATCAAACAGACACCCCTTGTAAAATACAAAGTGCAAACCCACTGTGCTCAGAAATGTTTGCATGTGTGAAAAGCAAAATAACGATGATAGATTAAGAAAGTCACTGTAAATGCAGCTTCTGTCTATTTTATCACTATTTCTTTGTGCTATCTTCCTTTTTAAAAGCTAGGGAAAATCCAAAATATATACCACAAAGGTTTATGGCAGCTCTGTACTTGAACAATGCTACAGCCTCCCTTTGAAAATTAAATCATTCTTGACTATAGTTATACCAGTGTCCATAAAACCAGGAACAGAGCGAGGGTTGTTCAGCTGCTCAATGCCTGCTCATGGGGCTTTTTATTGCATGGACAAGATCACAACTCATACACTAACCCCATCTTCCCAGGTCTCCAAGTTTCGTTCTGTCAGGAGCTGGAAATGTTGCGCAGTTTATACTTACAACGTTAACAGGAGGAGGGAAACTGGTATCAGTATGAAATGCTTAACGAGTCCCAGCAATTCTGCAGGAGCCCACCCCGCTGCAGAGGTGGTGGTGAAGGCCCCAGAGGAGGACAATACCTGGTGGAAGCACGGTCCTACGCTCTGCCAGGCCAAATCCTGACCAAGAAGTTCCTGCTCTGTGGTTTGGAGAAATCAGGATTTGTGTCAGCGTCCGGGCAGACCCTGCATTAAACCAAAGGACACACAAGGATGAAGAAATCAGATGCCAAGGCTGGAAAAACACGGGCAGCTTTCAAAATTAATACTCCTTTGACCTAATCGTGATGTATAGCAAGATGTGCTTCCAATATAAGACAGCTATAAACATATCTTTAGGGTACAGAATGCTGTAATCTATAGAAACAATGTTATAATTCCCATAAAATATAACAAGGAATAAAACCAACACTATTTCTCATAGAAGGGCTAGAAATGTTTTCTGTGTTTTGAAGTTCCCCTTTTTCGGGGGATGGAGTTCCCAAAATAAAAATCAGTGAAGTTTGATTATAATTTGCATTTATTCATTTGTATTAACCCTGCACCCAGTCCGTGAAGAACAAAACTGAGGACAGAGCAGGGCAAGGCCAGTCAGCTCTGAGCACCTGGCTGGAGACACTAGGGAAGAAGAGCTGGAAGGTGTGGAGGAGAGGGGATGGGTTCAAGAGGGAGTTGAAGGCGTTGGACTGGAAGGGAGGCCAAAACTCACAGAGGAAATGAGGTTATTGCTGTGGGGAGGGGTGTAAGGGAAACAAGACACGAATCCATAGGAGATCACAGATTATATCAGCTTTGATGCTCATGGAACAACTTGTTTATACGTTAAACTTTAGCCAGGAGCAAAATTGCTATGAGAAAGTAATAAGAATAACACAACACAAAACAAATTACATAAAATAAGAGAAACAGAAAACATGATTATTTAAAGAGAAGAAAGTGCTACTTATAAACATTTTTAAAACGCTGACACTTGGAGAGAAACACAAGTTTCCTTTTGTCTAATACTTCCCATCATTTCCTCTTCTGTAAAAATGATGGTAGATCAACACCATAATCTCCCTATTTGATGAAACCACTAAAAAAATTTGCAAATACGCTGAGAACACCTTCACTCTCCATTACGGCACAGTGCAAGGGCAGGTTCAGCTGAGCTTTGAATGTAATAAAGAAACGATTTCAAAGAAACACTACGAGCACCACACTGTAATTGGGGATAGAAAAATAAGGGTGATAAAAGTGTCCTCTGTTATTGATGTTATAGTTCATATATGATGTATTTCTGCGACCGGATTATCGGAGCGCTGATGACAATGTGTACTTACTTATCAAACTAAACAAGGTCTCTCAAAAAAGTGAAATATTAAATTATGTACTATCAGCCAGCTGTATTCAGCCAAACTGTGTGTCTGTATCCCTTCTACACATCTGTATATCAACACGTTTGGATAAAAGAGAAAATCCTTTGATCTTTTAAAAAAAGTTTCAAAATGGACCCAGGCCCAGGAATAAATTAAATTGCATCAAAAAAAGGAAGAATAATCTCATTGCGGGTTATCCTGCAGTACTTCCTCTCTCTTTTTGTCAGAGCTTTGTTTTATTTTGGTGCAGCAATTCACTATTACATCTTAAAAGTCCCACTCACCTGAAGGAAGCCGTGAGACGCCTACCAAAAGAGACAGACGCTGCTTAACCTAAATTGACCCTTTCTTCCTTCTATTCTAATAGATCTTTTTTCTCTTTGTCACTCAAAATGAGTGTCTGATGTATGAGCATAAATTGTTAAAAGCAGTTTTAGGTAAAGGAAGAGAGAGTGAAGTGGAGTTTTCTCACAAAAGCCAACCTCAATTTATGTCAAAGAGGGTTAAAAGACCTTGGGATTAAAGCAATAAACTTGCTGCTGTCAAAGCTAAAACCCGCTAACAATTTAGTGCCAAACGCGTGTTGTTCAATATCATTTCATATTATATTATGTCACAAGTCGGTGACAGTTCCACATCAGCCTGACAGGGCTGATTTACTCTGAAGAATTCATCGACATTTTGCAGAGCCAAAGCTGACTTCATTTTGTTTGGATGCAGGGTGGGAAATCTCTCTGCTGGAGGGGGAGTATTTGGCTGAGTAACGCGCTCCTTGGACTGGATTTGCAAACCCTCCCGGCGCACCGGCTCCTCCCCGGGCCTCCAGGCGTGGAGAAGGTTGGGAGTGTCCTGTGTAGGGGCAGGAGCTGGGCTCGATGATCCTTTTGGGTGCCCTCCAACTCGGGTCAGTCTATGATTCTACGATCTCGGGTACAACCAGCACAGCTGACAGCTCATTTAGTTCGCTCGTCCTCAACAGCACCGACTTCTCCATCCCTCCTCTTTGTGTTGCAGCACTTTTTTACACAATTCCCCCTCCTGTGGTTTTTAAAGCAGCCAACTGCCCTGTGCAATATTTTGATAATATTGACAATATTTTCTTGACTAGATCCCACAGCCAAGTGCGATGAGACCCTTCTTCAGCCAACGGCAACACCATTTCTTTACATCAAGATGTCTTTTACAAGATATTCCCAAATGGCTTTTACGATATTGGTTCCAATTCAAATTTCTCCCAGAACTCTCAATAACCACATGCTTCGTTCTGTCTCAGGGAGTTCTAATTGCTTTGACTTCTCTGTTGAGGTGCTCAACCTTGTTCAAACAAGGGGCCCTTTTTTCCTCCAAAACCCAGGATATTCCTCTACAGTTATTTGAATCATTCATTTCCTCCTCTCGTTGGCTATTGCTATGGACCAGAACAACAACTCAAGCTCCTGAAGGTGAGGAACCAGGGAACCTGGCTCTCCCTGAACCTGGACAACTCTGCTACACTTAATTAGTCTTGTTACATGTGCAATCAAGAATATTCCTCTCACCTTTCTTCTTAATTTGGGACCAAATTTCCTATTATCATAGTTCTTACCTTTATTTCTGCAAAAATCCAGCAACGTTTGTGGTCTTTAGATACAAATATTGCTGTTTTCTCTATCTAAACACAGGAGACTTTTCCTCATGGAGATTCCCCCAAATCTACTGCAGTAAACATCAACCCATCAAAGATCCAGTGAATTGCATCCAAAGAAAACGGATAAGCAGGGAGCTTTGGCACAGAGTGAGGCTGCATTTGGGTGCGGTGAGGACACCCAGACCCTTCTGCTGAGCCCCGAAGGAGCACACTCTCACCTCCAGCTGTCTACACCTCTGTGGCAGAGATCAAAACGAACTGTCATGTCTCTTTTAAAAGGGAAATACTACCACCTCTCCCTCTGTACAGGCTGTGACCTTTCAATTCATGCTATCAGTTTACTCAGTGCTTGCTCTGTGGGTCATGATTAACTTGAAAGAGTTGTATCACACTCTCTCCAGGTCCTCAGGAAGGAACTTCTGTTGACTATTAGAAATCCCTCCTGTAATAAAAGTGCACATAATATGGCTGTGTAAGCCATCCTTCAAAGTTACTTCACTTTAGTAATGAGGTAGCAATTCTTAACCAAAAGCTCCTAAAAATAATTCTACTCGTATTTTTTTTCCTTTAGGATACTATTTTTGTGCAAAGCAGCCACCTGGTTATTAAAAAATAGGTCTTTGCTTTCATAAAGAGCAACTCCTTATAAAAGGGTCTCACAGCTCTCAAACATTAATTAAACATTCTTGTGTAGCTCATAAAAGATGTGTTTCCATTCTAACTATAAAGGGTAAATGGAGATAAAGAGAGAGCTACTCACACCTTCCTGCTGAGCAATGGGCACACCCACAGAAACTGTCTTCCTCCTCCTGTCACCGTGGCAGCGAAGATGCCCCAAGATGTTCTGGAAAACAGCAGTAAAAAAGTTTTATGAAAGTAAAAAAGCTCTCTCATATACTTTCTGCACTTCTTTTTGGAAAAAAACATAACATTGGTGATTTTCTTAATTTTCACTAATAGGTACCTTAGGAGATGAGATGGATTGAGGAGTAAATGCTGCACTGAGGAGATGCATCTCACTCTGCCCCTGGAAGAGCAGTATCTGCTCAGGTCAGCTTCATTTATCCACACCTCTGTACTTAAGAACTGCTTGCTGGGGGTGGGAACAGTCTTTCAGACAGTTCTTTAGTTGCCCACAGTTGCACATTTCCCTCCATTTAGCAATGAATGTCAGATAATGATGGGAAACCCCCTCCCTTGCTCCAACAGATGTACGTTGCAAACAGAACTAATAGCAAAGATTTCAAAAGGCACCCCCAGATCAATTTTACACACTCAAAGGATCAAACAGCCCGTGTTATCTTCCAATGCAGTAGCAGCTCAAGCTCATTTTAACAAAATCAAACGGATCTGACTACATTACTTGCACTTTTTCACCTTCTCAGTAGGAAAGGATGGAAATACAGAGGTGAGGCAACTGCAGATACACTCAAACAGCTAAAATGCATGGAAAGTTCCTAAGAACAAAGTCTGACAGCGTCACAGAGAAATGTACCAACAGGATCTTTAACTCTGAAAGCCTGACACGCTCTTATCGACATTGCAAGCCCAGCCTTCTGCTCCCCTCACTACAGCAGGACCCGACAGAATCACTCTCCCACTACATTAAGTGCTCTTAAATGCAGCTTTTTATTACTCTGCAGTCAGGCCTTCGAGACCCCTTCAGCTCTGGTCTGTGCACAGTAGCACCATGGGATGCTCAGATCCCAATCCAGCCCTTCAGCCTCCTGCTTTCTCCACGGAAAGGTATGGAAGTGAGGCTTTGGAGCTCAACCAGGTTCTCCACAGCCTTTAAATTCTTCCTATAATCCAGAAATCATCTGGGAAGAAAAGTGTGCCTGTTGAGGCTTCTGTGTGTGCCCAGATGCGGGGACAGGATGGGATTAAAGGAGGGATTCTCAGCTGGTGTCACGTATTTATTGAAGCAGAGGAAACCAGTGGACACAGGACAGAGGTGTTGGCTGTGCACCACAACCACGGAAGAAAGGAGGGATCTGTCCCCTGTAACAATAAACAGCTGAATTGCAGAGTTTGCTGGAATTCAGGGGCAGGAGAGTTAACCTGAACTGACCTTGAGGATTAATGCCCATTATAAGAACTAGAGTGGTCAGCATGGCATTTACATTTTTAATTTATTCTTTTAAATGAGTTCTCTTCATGGGTAATCCTTCACTTAGAAAAAGGATTGGGAGCTACTCAATGACATTATACACCCAAAACCCAATACTTTCAGCGTTTGCCTTTCCGTATAAAATTTCAGGGGCTAAAGAAACTCCTTTATACATTTGGAGTGTTACTATTGTCCTCACTTTGAAGTTTTCCTTTTTATAATAATAACAACCACCTAACGCTATTACTGTAGCTTCTTGTCCAGATCTCCCTTCGGAGACTTTCTGACTACTTAACACCATTTTTCAATTTCTCTACTTATGCACACACATCTTCAGTCCAGATATGAGAATTTGCTAATGGACTGCAACTTTCTTTCCAAGATTCCCATGTGTAGAATTTTACATCGGCTGATCTGAAATCTGAGCTCTATTTGCCAGTGCCTGGTGTTAGGAACACGCACGTGATTACAGACCCCAAAATTATGCTACCATTTTGAAGTATATATTTAAATTGAGTAAAGGGAGTATCAGGTTATATATTTATCGTAGTATTAATGTGTGCACATTATCAAATAGATAAAGAATTGGTGTGTATTATTATGAAGCGTGGTCATCTCCTCCACTAAGGCCATTTTTAGCTGCGGAACAGAGGATAAATAAATGGCAGTGGTCAAAAATGGAGAACACACAGGCAGTCACACCTGTCCCGAGGTCACACCACTTCACATTTGACCTCCAACAAAGCAGATGAGGCATCCCTTTGGCTGTTCTCCCTCATCCACACGACTCGGTGACACTCCCTAGTGGAAGGCAGACACACACCGCGCCAGCCTCGCGCGGCGCCGGCCCCACCGTCGCGGGGAAGCAACACCACGAGAAGGGAAACCGGCGGAAAGGCAGCTCGGGCACTGTTGCATGTGTTTCGCTGCACTCTTATTTTTTAACACCACAACCAAAACACTTACAGACAGGTCCCTTCTGTTTGAAGCCCAGAGGATAACGTGGTACTGAAGCATAAATAAAGAGTGCCACTAGCAAGGAGTAACTGGCAGCAGACAAAGCCCAAGCCAGCAAACTGTCACAATTGCTCTAGAGGGTTTATAAGCTTTATCAAATCTGTGCAAGCTAATTCACTTGCAGAAGTGCACTGATAACACTGCTTCTTCCTTTCTCTTGCTTTTATTATGAACAGAAAGATAGACAGGTCCTAAGGACAGACCCTTTTCACAGCTCTGCTCCCTTCTGCCAGCACATGCCCTTCTACTTCTCACAGATTACCAGGCTAACCCAGGGATGTCTTTCAGCCAAAAGCATTTATTACAATAACACCCAATATACATCCCCCCAAAAAGCTTCCCCCTCCTTTCTAACACTTACACTGTGGTTGGAAGCAACATTTGAAAAAATATATAGCTCCAATCTGTTGTTCCTTGTCGCATTTAATTTGCAAGTGGCTGTTTCTCACTACTCCCAATAAACATACTGAAGTTATCATTTCCGTGTGTGGACAGAAGAATATATGTATATATGCACATATGTAAAAAAACAGGGTGGAGCTTTTGGCTGCTCTCCCTGCCCACCCTCCCTCTGAGTAGAGATGCATTTATTTTGTGTATCCCTGTAACAATGCTGGTTTATCAGCAGCTATTGTTAAAAAACAACAGCTATTAATCTAAACGACATAAATTAATACCACCTGCTGTACAGGCAAAGGAAGTTGGGGTTGCACTTTTAACTGCAGCTTCTGAAGCACCCAGGACTAGATACAGGTAGATCCATGGGTGCTACCCATGCGCTGCTCTGGGGTGGAAAGGTTTTCAAAAGGGATGCCCAGCTCCGAGCTCGTTGCCTTGCACTGCAATCTGGTTGTGTTCCTCAATCACCAGCTTCAAAGCCTTCCTCAAAGAATTCTGGTGATGCTCCCAAGGAGCTCCATGCACAGCAGCCTGTGGAAAACTAACAAAACATTCAAAGATTCTGCCAAATAATAACTAAACCAACCCCATGGGGTTTTTTCCAAGCATGTTTTCACGAATAACTGAGAGCACATTTGCTAATTTACTGCATGTTTGTCTTTATGGAGCATTTTTTAAAATATTTCACCCCCTCCGGCCTCTTCTTCAGTTGTCCTGTCATTCAATTTCTGTAACTAATTCTCTCATGTTCCATCACACTGCCAAAGCATAGTTTCCATTTGAATGCAACACAGAACCACTTTAATTGCAGGGAATATGAAAAATCTACCCCACAACATGGAATTATTCCTTGTGCTGATTTCTAGAAGCCCAAACTGTTGGGAAATAGATTGACTGAATTCAGATTCTTGTTTCACACAAACACATGGGGAAAAAGTTCTGCCTGAACTCTATCCAACTCAGATATCCATGAAATATCTCGAATCTAAATCTCAAGATTTGGGTCAATTTCTTTTTCCTAGGGAAGTTGACTAAACATCAGTTTTGAAGCCATCTGTGATGAAACACGAACTAAGCACTCATCCAGCCCAACCTCGGGCACCTCGCTCAATCAGTTGGTTTCCAGACCAGAGTCAGTGGAGAGAGGGATCCTCTTCCAGGTGATCCAGAACGGAAACCGAACGCAGGTGGCTCTGAGTTCCCCCCCTCTCCCTGTCGACTACAGGAGGTGCCACGGGAGCCAGAGAACCTGCTCGTATACAGGAGCAGTGATCTACACAAAAAAGCATTTTATAACTGTATAGTGTAGAAATGTTCCCACTTTACAAACTGGAAGTGCAAGGATCATCAGGAAGTTTCTGTCAGCAACTGAAATCCTACGATACCGTACTTGGAAAAAAAAAAAGAGGGCATCAGGAGTGACCTTGGAACACCCAAAATCAGTGCTGCAGCAGGAAGGCAAGGGTGCTGTCAGTGGGGGAATCACAGCACTAAGCAGAACTAAGCTTTGTCACCTTAAAGACTTTTTAAGTTACTTTATTTCAGGTGCATGTGTAGAGAGCATTTAGGCTTTTACCTTTGTTTCAGTATTCTTAAAGTCTCCAAAATATTTCATATACGAGGCCTTTTCGGAGCTAATACGCCTGGTGCCACCTACCACGCGTACTATGAACTCCATAAAACAAACCCAAATGTGCTAATTTATAGTTAAAAGGATGAAATTCTGAAGAATCTGTTTTTCTAACTGCCAGAAAATGAAAATACGGTTTAAAAAGTCTGACATTCTGCATGACTAAACACACACAAATTATATTCCTTTTCACCTAAACCACTAATTATTTTACCTGCAAGAAAAATATCTCTAATTTTCCCTGCTGGAAAATCAACAGGAAGCAAGTGCTGCTGCTACCTAACAGGCAAGAAGCAAACAACACAATAAAGCTTATACAGTACTCTTCACACTATAATGTCTAATGACTTTTACGTGCAATGAAATATTAAATCACAAAGCATTAACAAATTACCACTGGAAGAGATAGTTTAGCACTTTCAATGCTGAAATTTAGAATTTCTAATAGCTGAAGATGACAAGATGCACAACTGAAAAGAAGAATACTAGCAGGCTAAAATCAAGAGTCCTTAAAACCACCCTGTCTTTAGTCATATTAACACATAGACTGATCCCAGGCAACCGCTCAACAAGCCTTGAAAAGGAGCAGCTTGGTTACTCTGACACCCTGAGAAACATCCAAAAATTAATGAGCACTTCCCAAAATCTCTGTTTGGTCCAGAGTGGCACAACACGAAGCAAGGTAAGAAGTTAAAAAAGGAGAATCTGATGTTTTAAAACCTAATGCTAATTTAATAAGATAGAAAACATCATCAGAAATAGGAGCTTTATAAAGTAGCATTATTCCTGGAGCCGAACGGGTCTGAGGCTGTTTCAAGAGCTGCTCAAGCAGGACTCCTCCACTCAAAGTTGTCAGGGAGACAGTATAAGCAAATAAGAATTCCAGTCATCAAAACTTAGGGACAATTTAAATACGACTTAGCAAAAATTAGGGGTGCAATTTGCCTTTCATTCTGAATTTGCACAGCTATGAACATCAAGACACTTAGGAAAAAGAAAAAACTGTAGAACTAAATAACTGCTCAGCTATTCAACCATTTCAATTCCACCTCAAAGAAGAAAGTCTGTCTTACCTTTGTGTTTAGACCAGAAATACCTGCATTAACCAAAGTTGTATGATTACAGAAAAACAACTCATCGTGAATGTCATTGGTACTATCAGAAGAAAGACACCTGTAGAAATTCTAAATTTGACTACAGAAGAACTTGTATCATGGCATCATTAATATAAATCTAAGGAATTCCACTGCTATCAGAGAAGAAATGAAAATCCAATCAAAAGATGTGAGCAGTTCGGGTGATCCCCATGCAGAGCAAGGGCAGGGGGGCAGTGAGGGGGGCAGTGAGCGCGTACACGGGTGAAGAGATCCAAGAGGGTTCAAGTCAAAGCCAGAGGAGGCACAGGGAGTGTCACCAGAGATTTCTGCTTCGAGCAGTCAGGGTGCAGCGGTGAGGCTGAACTCCTAAGAGAATCCTGTCAGACACAGCACTTAAATTAAGATAGATCTTGAAGGGAGAGCATCATTCACTTCTCAGATAATCTGGGAGACAATTCTTTCTGAGACACCCACCCAAAACAGAGAACCACGTGAGGAAAAAGAGTCTTCCCCCTTCTCCCACAAACAATGACTGTGCAGAGGGAAATACACCCACGGACAGCACAAAGAACCTGCCAACACCTCCTTCTCACTTGCATTTCTACTCCATCCAAAGCCACCCTGTTCAAGTGAAGAGCTTTGTCTACAAACCATGGGCCAAGATATGTTTAATAGAGAGAATTCATTGAATTTAATGTGAATTTTTCTCAGTTAAGAGCCAAAAATACTCTCTTTACAGGCCATCTGGGAACACTTCCCAGTTCCAAATTTAGGGTCCGGTAACAAGTCCTACAAACAGTCTTCATGTGTGAACACTTACTCTTCCTGTGTTGAATTTCACTGAACTGGAGCCAATGTGACTTTGCAGACGAAGGGAGCCGAGCGGGGGATCACAAACCAGGCACAGCTAAATGCCAGAGGCACCCAGCACCCCGCTCCGCACCCTCCCGCACACCCCCTGCACCCACCTCTGTGGGTGCCCATCTGCTCTGAAACACGGGGGGACGGGCTGGGTGTGTGCAAGGGTGTTAAGAACCCTCTTTATAAAACATCAGAGCTGAAAACCTTATGGTTTGAGGACTTGTTGAAAAATAAAATCTGGCTGCTAACGTAAAGGCTATTAAAAATGTTAATAAGTAATCATGTCATTTGCTTCCCATCCCACTACTGCAGCAAGTGTCAAACACTCTTGCAAATAAGAAATATTTCATTTTTCTGCCTGCTTAGGAATAAAGCATCTTTGCATCAACTTTAAAAATACTGGAAAAATGACTAGGAATAACGCAAAAGTTATTCAATTGCAAAGGAAGTTATATAGAACCCTTTTAGGGTGCCCCAGACTCACATATTGATGAACAGAGAATTAACATTTAACTAAGGTTTTTCTTTTTCCTGAAAATTGTTTTGAATTGTGTACATATGAAGTTGTTTCTCTCCTCAGTGGAAGCCCCAAATGTGCTTAATGGTTTTGCTAAATATGATTGAAAGAAAACCATGCCTGAGGGAAATGATCCTTTGCTGGATACGTATAAGGGCTGAAGCAGCTTGGTCAATGAGTGACCACAGCATATGAATCTAAAACTAATCTCAAAGAGCCCGAGGGTACCCAAAGCTAACCTAGTCAAGCAGTTATTTTTTTCTTGTGTTTTGAGCTAAATACAAGTCTGTAAAAGACTCCCTGTACACCTCAAAGCAAGTGTTTGGTTTTTCTCACAGTAAAAAAAAAAGAAAAGATTTAAATATATTGTGGGGGTGCATAACAGCAAAAACCAATAATTACATAATAGCAGAAGCAGTCTCTTAGTTGCCACTAAACTAAGACTCAGTTCTGGAAATCGTTGGGAAGAATCTATCTAAACAAAAATTATTTCCATGAGGTTACTTCAGAGCTTAAATCCGTGGGATCAAATCCTCCGCTGTTGGTTATCCACACATGGGTCAGAATCACCAAAACAGCGGAGAAAAGCCATTCTGAAAGATCATAAGTTATTTTTCTGATCCACAATTAATTGATGTTCCAGATCATCGTTCACATTTTTAAACCGTTTTTCTAATCTAACTGAATCTTTGCGTCCCCGTTGCTGATTGTAACGGCCTCAACGGCACCAGGGGAGGGTTAGACTGGGTGGTAGGAGATAGTACTTCAACAAAATGGTCGTCGAGCCCTGGAACAGGCTGTCCTGGGAGGTGGTGGAGTAAAAGCCACGTAGACGTGGTGCTTAGGGACACGGTTTAGTGGTGGGGTTGGCAGTGTCGGGTTAAGGGGTTGGGACTCAAGGACCTTAATGGTCATTTCCAATCCCAACGACCCTGGGGTCTGCAATTGCTCCACTCATGCTGAGAAGATAAAGGATATTTGAATGAGATACAACAGAGGTGTTCCAGAAAACCTCAGAGGATTTTCCACCTCTTTCTTAGGACTCTGTGATGTTCACTTCATGAAGGATTCAGGGTGGGGAATGCCAGTTACCTTCTCATGACCTTTCTTGGAATTTCTGTCCTGTTCAGTTAGTAGAGTCCAGCCCTGGAATAACTGGGAAATTAACTCCATAGAAAATAAACAGCTGTACAAAAGGCATTAATAAACAGCATGGATCACTTCCACCCTCAATTAGGAATTATTCTCTCTCTAATATATGAGAGAGAGGGAGACCATATTAATAGAAGCCACAAAAATGCAGTTCTGGTTAAGTGTTTCTAGGTAAATATCACCGCCATTTCCAATGTTATCTCAGATCAGGACACCCAGGGGAGTGATCTGTCAGCCTGTGCTCCTGTTCCACTAACGTGAATCCGTGGGTCCAGCACCACTCAGCTCCAGTGAAACCATTCCCCCACTCCTGACCTTGGCTCTCTTGTCTTAAACAAGAGAGATGGGGAAGGGACTGCTGCCCTTGGCATCCTCTCACTGAAGTTGCAGAATGCTGTGTCAAAATAGAAACCAATCTTTACAAAACTAAAGAAACTTAAAAAGAAATAAACCTGTATTACCTTACACCTCTGGAAATGTACAAAACTGGGGAGGGGTTGAGTAAACTCTGATAATGAACAAGCCCAGTTACATTTCACGATACAGCTCTGTGGGACAGAACTGCTCCATAAACAAGGGATGGGGTGAGAAAATCACTGAAAAATATTGTCCCCTGAGCACCACGGGATGTGGAATCTTCGTTGTGCTCTGGGATGTACTCGTGTGGCCCTGTTGCTTCTACTGATCATCTTAGGTCTTTCCTAATAGAGTTGCAGGACATGTCCAGTTGCAGACTTGGAAACTTGTGGGAAATGGGATCCAATCATCTGGCTGCTGTTTCTGTGAGACCAGCTCTGTCTTGTTGCTACTGCACTGCTGGGCTTTGAACACAATTCCAGCTCATCTACAGCTGAGAAGGAGGGAACTGACTGTGCCAGCACAGGTTATGAAATTCTGTGAACCAAATCTTCCCAGTCACTTGCAAAGTTCATTTAATTTTCTTATTATTTTTCTTAGTTATAGACTGCACTTCTGATTTTCAGCAGGGTTGTGAGTGCAGGAAGAAAGTGGGAAGCATTAAGAGGTGTTTTATGCTCTTGTACCACACCAATAGGCAGAGTAATGAATGAACAGAGAGCATTTTTTAATGTTATGCTGAGGCAGAAGGTATTGGTAATACTCACAGAAATCTCAGTGAAAATAAATATTACTTTAAGCAAGAAACCCAAGGAACAGGGCATCTCATTAAGAATCTGTATTTTGGGTTCTTACTTGAATCAAAATAAACAAAAGACATTTGTGTTTTGCTTATCAGAGCTGCAGTAAAAGATAATTAAAAAACCAGGGAAAATTTGCACATTTGAAATATTTCTACTGAAAACATTACATAAACAAGTTACCTGGCACAATCTATGGCTTAGAAACTAAAGACTGAAATAAAATACTAATGACTTTCCTCATATAATAATATTGATAACAATCTATGTTATTTAAGACGCTCATCTATATTTAAAAAATAAATTGTTTGCAAGGCAAAGTCTGATCCAGCAAGTTGTGGAAGAACTTCAGCTTGTGCTGGCATGAGATGAAGTTTATGGATTTATGGAGAATCAAGCCCACTGCTGCTCTCCCAAGCCTCTTAAAAGAAGGACTCCAGTAGGCTAAAACAATTCAGACCAGGATTCAGGTAAGAGAGCAGTGAAATTGGGTTGCGAACGTGGGAAAAGGAACTCTGTTTCCATATGCAATTATATTTATGGTCAAAATTATTCACAGCAGGATTTCTTGTCTTGACAAGAATGTGTCACCGGCCACAGGCTCATAGTTGAACAGCAGTGAAGTGGATTTGTTCCCCCCAGGTTTCTGCTCTGTCCCCTCCCAGGCTGCACACCTTCCATCACACCACATGACCGTGCAGCTGTCAGTGACATCCTGAAACAGCTAAAACACTTCCAGGTTTGATTTCATAGTTTGAATTTCTTCGCCATTACAGTGTCAACATAAATTTTCTATCAAGGTCTGGAAGTCTTTCCCAGGGAACAACACAAAGTGTGCAGATTCCTATGCCTGTAAGCTGTAAAGTGTACTGGATTCCATCCCTGTGACTAAATGCCTGCCCTGTTTTGGTGAAGTCCACCAAGATGCCAGAGTTTCTGTGGTACACACTGCACTCTGCAAGGCTTTATCTAAGGAGACTGTACCAGCAAGAGAGAGGGAGGGGCGAAAGAAGCACCACTCCAAACGGAAAGAGAAGAAAACTCAGCACAGAGGTACATACAAACATTGAACAGCCCAAAGAAGCTGATGTGCTCCGTGAAGACCTGCCCTCATAACCTCAGGAAACGCAAATCAATCCGTGTTTCATCAGCTGAAACTTGAACTTCTAGGTGGTAGCACTGTGCTCTTCCCCTGCCTTCTCCACAAACTCCTCCATGAGCTGATTTACACCATTTGCTTCTCCTGCTGACTCCGGCAGTTTGTTCCAGACCGTATTTCAACTACCCTTTGTGTAAAACTGTTCTGTTTGAATATATCGGAGTCCCTAAATTCTGGTGCACATATTGGAGTGGTTACAGAAGTAATTCCAGCGTGGCTGGCAGCTGGCCTAACTCGTGCTCTGATCTCACCTCCCCTCCCTCAACAGAACAGTTAATACTTTGCCATCAATGTCAGGGCTGCTACGAAGAGAGCGCCCAGAGGGACACGGCTTGAACTTGTCACCTATCGGCACGGTGATGTGGCCAACCCAGCCTTCCCAACCCCTAGACAGGGATCAAAGTAGCAAAGAGTAAGCAAACAAAGAGGAGCAGAACTCTACATCTTGCTATGTTAAACAAGTCCATCCTGTTCCCAGACCCTTTACCTGCTTTCCACAGGAAACTGTTGGTTAAAATGGTATTTTTAAGAAATAAACCTCTACCGTAAGATTTTACTCATCTTGAAAACTTGTCAAGAGTCATCTATGGAGAACCTGCGAGTAATACAATGTCATTCTGTGTTCAGAGGGAATGCTGAATACTGGGAGCCATTTTTACAGCAAGCACTTGGCAAACTGTCCATAGTCTAAAACAGATCGATATAAATAATCCGCAAAATAAAATTGAATATAGAGATTTGAGAAAAATGAACCTCATTTTGAATGAAAAAAGGAACTAAGTTTGTTGAAATCTCAGCTGCAGCTGTAGGTTGGCAATTAAGTGGCCGGAAAGAAATGGGAGAGCGAACAGCAGCCTCCAGATCTCGAATAAATTGTCAGTTGATCTTCAGAGATAAATACAGGGTTCTTAATTTTGACTTCTAAGGATCTGCATATTTTCTAAACGATGGTTATTTGCAAGTGTCTTTTTAAACCCACTTTTGTGCATGAACTAAGGTTAGGGAAGAGGCAGACAATCTATCAAGACTGCCATAACTTTTAAATGAAGCTGACATATTTTTCCCAGTCAGAACAACTTTCATCAGGAATATTTTTGGAAATTTAGAAAATCTCTTTGATGTCAGAAAAACTGTTTCTCACATTCTTTTGAAGCAGACAAAAGGTCAATGTTAATTGCAATATGTTGTAAATCATATAGATTACTTTCAAGAAAATATTTAAGGGAGATATCTTCTATGCAACATTCATTCTTCAGCCAGCCAGACATGGATGATGTTTAATTTATAAAGAATTAAAAGGATGGAAGTCTCTTGCAAAATAGAGAATTAAATGAAATTCTTCTGTTTTGTCACCAACTCGCAGATATCATCTTTTCTTATTTATGGAGAGAAGAATCATCACATGCAGAGTTGCAAATTCAGCAGAAACATAAATTATCAGCCCTAAAACTCAAATTCTTTCAAAGGATCTGTGGAGCTAAAAGTTTTGAATAGCTTGGATAGAACAAATGGACAAGAAAAGATAATGCATCTTTTGAAACACAAACCTGCAAAGATGTTATGCTCAATTACTCTGACAAAAGATTTGGAAACCAACAATATTCCCTGTGGAATACCACTGCTAAACTAGAAAGCTAAATCAAAAGCTCAAAGTTAAGCAAGAATAACAAAGCATAAGCCACATTAAACGCGTGTCATCCTTACAGCTAGAACCCACTTGGATATTTATTAAAGAACTGTTTCTACTTTCACAGAGGGAAAAAAATAAAAGAAGAGCTCAGACCAAGTGTGAACGTAATGAAAGAACCGCACTGGACATCACACAGAGGTGATCCCTGACCAGTCCTCTGGGGACCAGAGTTAGAAGGTTGGTTTACAGACTAAACAAAGCTGCAGAGAGCAGTCTTTCAGGGTTATCTTTATAGACAACAAACAATTTAGGATTCTCTTTATAGACATCAAAGAACTCTACTAGAACCTGACGTGTTCGGAAGGTTTTCAGAAGATAAAGTACAGCCATGGCTGTGTTGCTGGTGGCCAGCAGAAGGCTACTGTGTACAAACAAGGACTTCCAGCCATCGACTGGAGAAAGGTGCTGCAGGAACCTCAGCAATGTCATGTTGCATTGGTACTTTCCAGTCTGATGAAGAACAGGCTTGTTTTACTTTCAAGGAACGCTTTCAGCCAAGGAGCAGGGTTCTCATGCAAGCAAAAGCTTCCATCTGCCGGAAGGAAGAGGGATGCATCCAGCCACCTACTGCAGGATCAGGGCAGGGGAACTATCTGGGAGAGATGGTTTCCAGAAAGCTGGTATTATCAGCAGCTCTCATCACTGCATTGCTGTAGATGTTTGGGAATATTTGGGACACATCTATCCCGACACTGACGTTGAGTAACAAGGAACGGAATGCAGGTTGTTTCTGAGGGACAGGAACGACGTTGCCAAAAAAGCACTAAGAATATGAGTCCAATTTAGGCCAGTCAGTTCTTATTATCCTCACTGAGATGGCAAGCCCATAATTTTGGCTGCACAGAAAAGAAGGGATCATCTTTCTGAATTACAGGCCTAAGGAACAGAGCTGGGGGAGGCCAAGGTCTGGAAGGGCCTCAGGACGTAGTGGGTGGGTATTAGAAATCTTGAGTTCTGCACTAGGGTTGAACTGATAGATTAAGATAACCAGGAAAATTCAGGTTAATTGTGGTATCATTTTGATTTACCTGTTCTAGACATTTCCTCTTCATATCTCAGATCTGTGCCCAGATAACAGAGGTGCCACGGGATCCGCTTTGCTACGCTTCTTGTTCTCCAGATGCCAGTCAGCGGGGGACCACTATTCATCTGGAAAAGGATGAGTTTGTTGATTGATGTTAAAAGCTGATAGGGAAGTTGAAAAGACAACAAACAAGGAGAAATACAGAGCACACAACTGTGGTTTTACAGTTAATGGCTTTTTCCCATCAGGTAATGCTGTATATGAAATAATAATGGTGCTAACTAAAACATTAGTTACTGCTTGATGTTGACACTTTACATCTTCCTGTAAACCTCTTATTGACACTGGCAGAATCTCCTGTGAATAAAGGAGAATAATGTCCTACATTGATATCTGGTGTGTGTAATGTGTTTACATAAGCCAGTCCTCTCAACAGAATTAATTGGATGTGTCTCGTTTGGAACATGTTCTGCTGGTTACCCATGGTCCACGTGGGCTTTTATTTTTTGAAGATGTAGCTTGTTCTGGGGTTTTTTTTGTATCTTGGCTGCTTACTGAATGGAGGTAAGAGCAAAGACAGTCTGCTGACAATCACTGTTGCCAGACTAGGGCTGTGCTCATGTAGGATGCAAACAACAGGCACTCATCCTTCAATTTACACACACCAAATTGACAGGGAGCTGTTAAAAAAACTTTCCCTTCTAAACTATTAAGTAAAAGAGAGAGGAAAAAAGGGGTAAGAAATTAGAGACATTCACCAAATTACTCCAGTGAACAGTGCTGATTGACAAATCCAGTCCCCCAAATCAGAATTGAAATTATCTGCACTTACTGCATTAATCAGACACATTGCAGAGTCTGAAAGTACAGCACGAAAGATGAGCAAATGATAGAAAAAGGGAAAATGTAATTATAATAATATAAAAATATTTGCACGTTTTACTTTATAACACATCCTTGCAAGTTTGAAAACTTGCATCTCCCCGAGGAAGTGAGTCATTAATTACCTTAAAACTTCTTCAAGAAGGTCTAATGCAAGGGATAGAGCTATCAATCAAAATCAAATTAAAAGGGTTTATGGCAAATGTCTCAAAGCAATACAATTTTATTTTTCTGAAGAGATTTATTTACATAGTGAGATTAAAAACGTCTCAGATTTATGCACCCACTCTAGGAACAAGCATTTCCTAGGTTTTAAACCTTGAATGCAGTAACCTTTACCACGGTTCAGGAGGAGCCTTTGTCAGCATTTATAGAGTTGAGTCTTTCTAGCTGCATGGTCCAGTATAATAAACCATATCCTCCTTCTGTGTCACGTGATCACCTTTATGCCTTTAATCCACCCTTTTCATTCTGTTTTTCTCCTCTTCCATAGTTCTACCTCCAGATCCAAAGCAATTCCTAGAAACTTTCTAAAGAGATTCCTAATCCAGAGAATATTTCTCGGAGAAAAAAATGAGGACCTAAAGGCTCACCTGGAGGAAAATCAGTGTTAGCCCTGCCTGCGATTACACTGGAGACTTAAAAGCCCCACAGCTTTACCTTCTCTGTTAATGCAAACCAGGGTGCCAAGGGAGAGAGCTACACCCAAGGGCAAATTTGTGATGCTGGTACACACATGGAGTAACACACTTCCCCAAAGGCACATTTTCTTTGCTGGCTTCTCTCATCATCACTGTCTTCCTGGATTTCATCACCGGACACACCAAAATCACAATCCTAAATCGCCATCACATCTACTGCCTACCTTTCAATTAACTTCATTTTTTCTAGAATGACCCACAAATGCCATCAGTTTTCCCTTAAGAGCAGCCCTAGAAATTTCATTTCTTTCAGCCTTCCGTCTAGTGCTTGTTGTTCCTTCTGCTTTTCATGAAGAGCCCAGAGATGGCCAAATCAGAGCAATACAGAAAGGACCAGCATAATATTGCCACATGGCTTTGAATTCCACAGTTGCCCAAGACTGGTAATTGGTTGAGTTGTGCTCAGTCCTCTTCCACAAATAAAACAGACACATGAAATGCAGAGAGAACACCTTACTCTTCACAGGCAGTTCCCCTCTAAAAACACGAGAGGAGGAATTATTGGGAGGGCACTGAAGGGATGTGCCCAGCACACTCTCTCTGTTAGGCCATGCCATACATGGATACCTGCTTCCCACAGCTCCAGAACCACTGTGACAAGGAGCAGGACGACTTCTGCTTGCTAGGAAGCCTCCTGGATCACTGGAGATGATTTTCCAAGTCTTGCTGCATAGGTTCTGCCAATTTATGTTCAGGCTCTTTTAAAGTCTGGAACAAGTAGGCGAACAAGCACCTGGCAGGGGAGGCAAGTCCGAACCCCCTGGCTGCACTCCACCTGTGACAGAGGTACGAGTAATCAATAACTGAACTCCTTCTAAGGTACTGCTCTGCAAAACAAGTGAGTTGAGATTCCAACACAGCTGATGTGATGGTGGCCAAAGGAGAGCTTAAAAACTTGTCAGAGGTCACAGAATCGTTAGGGCTGGGAATGACTGCTAACATCATCCAGTCCAACCAGCAACAAACCACCACTGTGTCCACTAAACTATGCCACAAAGTGCCACATCTACACGTTTTTTGAACCCCTCCAGGGATGGAGATTCCACCACTTCCCTTGATCACTTTGTTGGTAAAGAAATTTTTCCTAATATCCAACCTAAACCTCCACTGATGCAACTGGAGGTCATTTCCTCTTACCCTGTCACTCCTCTCATACAAACCTTCTTGCTCATCCTATTTCCTCTCCTCTCATACAAGCAAAGTTCCTGTAATGTATGAAAAAAATGATGTGTACGAAAGGTGAGCCAACTACAGCCTCAGGCACAATGCAGCTGGACAGGTAGGATATGGCATTTAGCCCATATCCCATTCCCACGGATTCTTTTTTATCCAGGGCAAGAGGAAAATTTCAGGTGCTGGTTTCCTCTGCCACCTCCTGTGTCACAGCCCTGTGCTTGGGCAGAACTAAGGGCTGGGCACAAACATTCCGCATGCCCGATTTGCCATGCAAACCTGCTGCTCCCCGGTGGGTAAAGCCCAGCTGTGCCACCAGCTCAGCACCTCCCAACTGAGGATGTGCAACAAAGGACTGGTGTTTCCAGAACACTGGATTTTGGCAGTGCTGCCTGTCTCCTGAGCATGCCCTACGTCACCACGCATAGTGGGGGTACGGAGTGTGAAACAACGCGCTCAAGGAACGCACGATAAGCTTTTATGCAACAGGTGAGGGACAACGGGGTGTGGTGATACCCTGAGACCAGAAGAAGGTAAACGGCCCAGTTAGCAATAAAGGTCGACCACTGCAGTCCAAATAATTCAATTTATGATACTGAAATGTACTACTGCAGAACGTAATATCATCATGACCGCATCTATCCTAACCCACTGATGACCTCAGGGAATTTTCAAGAATATTACTCCTATTTTCTGTCCTTTCAATCCTAATGTACACAGGCAGACTTGGCTACAGCTGCAATGAGAGAAGCCATTATGTCTCAAGAAAAAAAAATGACCACTCCCATTGTCTGAATGCCAAATTTCATATATTCAGTTCACCATCCCACGCTAGCCTTTCAGCTGAGCTACTAAACGAGATGGGCTCAGATCTCTAAAATTACTAGGATAGAAGCAACATTTTTGTCAACTCCAGCACGAAATTGCAGCAAGAAAAGCACAGCTGATATGCTAAAATATGAAATACGGCCATTATATTTAAGGTGTTTCTAAGAAAGAACGTTACATTTATTATTGTGAATAAATTCACAAATTTACCATGCATCAGACATTAGGCTTTATTTTTCTGTGTAAAATAAATATGGCTAGAGTATAAGATTATGACTTCACTATTATTTCGTAAAACCACTTAATTTAAACAGAGATACCCATTCACCTGATATCATAAAACTGAAAACAGAACCATCGAATTATCGTTCAACACATGCACAGTGTTCATGAAGACAACAGAGGTGGAAGACTTTCTTGTGAAACTGCTGGATTTTATCACTGGTTAATGATTTGTTGCACTATTTATAGGATAAACAATAAATCTAACATGATTCATCATATTAGCCAATAAATCATGAGACAAATCATTAGGCAGAGTGATAAAATCAAGTGTTTTAGAAATAAGTTAATCTATGATGCCAATGCCTAATCTAAACAGTTGCTTGAAAACCGTATTTACTAATCATTTTTACATAAAGAAAGACTGATGATTATGTAGATTAAATGTGTATTTATTCCTATAAGCAGTAGATAATCACATGTTCTGTGCTGGTCTGTTTAGAAAGAAAAAAAGATTTTTCTGTGAAAAAAAAATGTCATTTTGACTGTATTTGTATATTTATGAAGGGCTGTCTGCACCACTTCTGAGCCTGCCTTCGATTCTGGTGACAAAACAGTTAATTAAAAGCATGCTGCAAGGTTGCTGGACAGATATTATCTTTAGCTATGAATTCCATGATATCCTGATTAACAATTTCATTAAGACACGATGGCTGGTTCCAATGCTTCTTCGTTCTTCAGCCTGAATGTAACCCCTGTAGTCTTTCTCGTTTGTGACAACTGTGTTTATAGCTTCTCTACCCACAGAGCTTCGTGGCACTTTGAATTATGCTCAAGAGTATATGGGCATCACGTCACATTTGTGTGCCTGATATCATACATGACTCGCTGCGCTCCAGCCAGGGTCCTTAATGTACGTTCTACAGATGGACTACCCTCTGAATGCTTAGCCAGATATTAAGCTAAATCTTTTTGGAGTCAAGCTTGTTTCACATCAGTTATACAAACATATTGGTTCCTTTAAAAGGACAAATGCACCCAGACTAAGACAGGGAATCTAGGTCGGAAATCTCGGAAAATCATTTTAAATTTTGGTTTAGCCTTTAAAGTCGAAAATCTCTTCTTTGGGAATTATTATCTGTGGAGGGTTTGTTTTCATTTCCTTTATCCCAAAGAGGAGGAGCTGAGCAATATTTATCAAGAAGTAGGCAAGCAGCACAGTTGGCGTAACCATGAAAGAAACAAACAGCAAGGCAACCTCCTTCCCTTTCACTTTCCCTTTTGTATTGAAATGCAACAAACCTGACAAGATAGTGACAAACCAACATAATACAATAGTTCAGGATTTTTCATCAAAAAAAGAGTAAAAATGACATTAATGTTTGCATGCCACTGCCTATCTATCGATAATACCTATTTATCACATTGGGACTCTGTCATACATGCTGCACCCTCTCAATAAGGCCAATCTTGAGAACAAGGTGTTTTCCCCTCACTGAAAGAATATGCTTGAGTAACAAAGCATCTGTAATTCAGGCTGTGACCCAACTGTTCACTTGTCACTCAGAGCCAGGCGAACAAACCCCTCCAGCTCACCAAGTGCATTGGGAAGGGAAAAGGAGGGGCCAGCCCGGTGCTGGGAGCAGGGCTGGGTCAGGGAGGCTGGAGGGAGCGGAGGGGATATTGTTGGGTTTGTTGGTTCCTTGCTTTTTATCTCAATCCCTAGAGCACGTTTGTAGAAGGCGTCTGAGGCAACTGGAGAGGTGACAGCAATTTGACGCTTTACGCAGCGCCGGCGGCGGTGGTTTGTTTGTATCTTCGGTTTATGCCGTGCAGACACCCCACACCTATAAAAGGTAATAACCAGGAGCACACCAGAATCACACGCCTGCAGTCCCTTGTTATTCTTTAGAACCTGCTTATCTTTCGCTTCACTTTTTCCTGATGACACTTAAGGTCAGGTTTTTAAAGGCACTGGATGCCTCATTTTATTGAAATCAATGGGAGCCGGGTGCTAAACACCTCTGAAGAACTGGCCCTTTAATGTTTATTAACAACACCTCAGATGAGGGTACGTCCCAGAAAACATAATAATTGCCTTCCTTTATTAACTGTGGTGTGTCGAGATAAGATAGAATCAAGCCCTCAGACTCATCTCCTCTCAATGATTTTCCTAAATGAGATCAGTTCCCACTTACATCCTGAATGACCAAGGGTGACTAAATCAGAGCAATGAAGTACGTTTACGTCCTTGAAACTCAAATCATCTTGCAGAGGCTTCTCCCAGTGTTGCTGATTCGCGTATTATCAAGTCTCAAAATGTTTCGTGTTTTTCTTCAACACTCAGCTGTAATTATTTTAACTACAAAGGAGTATCTTTTTTTTTTCTTTAAGCAAAAATGAAGCTTTTATTTCCTTTGGGAGCTTCACCTTTCATATACTAATTCTGAACTACGGATAAATAGGAGTATTTCCTCGTATTTTTGCTGTCATGCTTTTTGTCTGCTGGATTCACATAAACCTTGTTCATCAACACATGGCACAAAGCAGAGGGGCCACCAAGTCAGCCACGAGGTGCAGGACACACCCAGCATCTTTGGAGAGAAAAATTAAATAGTCAAGGGGAAAAAGCAATTCTAATAGAGGTCTTTGGATGACTGACAGGGAGAAACGAGGAAGAGAAAGGAGGGACTGTTTTCCTGGCAGATCTTCAGCATCAACGGAGAATCTTTCCACCTGTGAGAATGAGCTTTGGCCCAAACCCTAAACTGAGCTGTCTAAGGCTCAAGCTGGTATATCCCAGCATCTCCCCATGTTCCTGGAGAGGCAGATTTGCATTAGCATTCACTTCAACCTTTTGCTTAACTAGGGACACTCTTGGTTTTTAAGAAAACCACACGCTGGTGCCTTGAAAGTAATTTAGATCTATATTTTTGCTGTTGTGATTCTCTTTTTCTTTGCCATCTCTCTATTATACTCCTTCCCTGAACATTTTTCTGTCCAGTTTCCCTCCAATTTTCCATCTTTCTCTTGCTCCCATTCATTTCTCTCCGGCTCTCCCCACACATTTCTTTGGTTCTCCTTTCCATTTTCTCTGCTGCAAACTACATGAGCAACATTAGACACTGCAAGTGGCAATCACCAATGGTAAGACAGACACAAAAACTTTAAGTCACTGTGTCAAATCCATGTTCAAATCCATTTGAAAACGTGACCTGAGCAACTGTGAGGGTTTCTATTCTCTCCTCGGGCATCTTCTCACTCTACTTTCTGCTATCCCCATGCACTCTCTTCCCACAGGGAAGATGCCAGGGGAACAGAAATAAGCCAGCAGGACCAAGTCACCCCGCTGCTCCAGGGTGGTTGTACAGTTTCAAATTGGGATCAGCACCGAAGGGTCGACCCAGAATGCCCCTTCCCTCCTCTCCTTCCCAACCCAGCTGGCGTCCTGCAAAGGAACTCTCATATGTAATTACAGATCGCTTCCTTTACCTTGATTTTTATTATCCACCCACAGTGACAGAACAACAAACCCTCACTCTGGGCAGTGAACGCTGTGTGCTAACGTGCCATGAGAGGTATTTAAAGCAGAACCAGCTGCCAGAAAAGAGAAGTTCACACTTGACTTACTGCAAGAGACCCTCTCACCATTTCACACCACTTGCCCGTAACTTCCAACATAATATGGGTTTTAGGGTTTTTTTAGTATTTGTTTTTAGCCTGCTTTTCTTTCCTCTTTGGAAATCTTCAGGTGATTTCCTGGAAGCCTCCCTCTGCACCTGAGGCACGTGAAAACACGGGGATTATTTTTCTATCAGTCCAAAACTGCTGAGGAGAAGACTGGATTCGTGTTCCACTCCTGCAGAAGCAGGTGACTCCTGCTCACACCACTTCTCCAGAGTAACTGTTTCTAAAGCCTGCTAAATCAATTTTAACACTCTTCTGTTTAATAACAGCATAAAGCACAGCCCTTGTGTGGATTTAATTAGGGCCATGCAATCTACATAAAGCACAGAGAACTCTACTACACTGAAAGAAACCCACTCATTACCTCAATAAATTCAAGACTGACTGGACAGGCACTTCTTAAATATTAAATTTCTGAGGTATTACCATCAGCAAAACCATCCCAACAGTAGTTCCCACATGGAATTGTAATGTTCCAAGTAGCTGTCCTATCAAAAAGGTCTGCTGAAGTCAACACTCTGTGTTGGTTTATCCACAGGACCCGGGTTATTTCAAACATGAGCACTGATATATTTTTTTCCCTGCCACTACTCAACCCAGATGTTTTCAAAGTGATAATGGGGTCATGTGGGAACTGCAAGACTAAAATACTGAGTGCAGCTGAAACCATATTGCTATAAGGTTTTGTATATCTAGATTTCAGGGTCAAGGATTAAGGGGTTCTTATCTAAAACAGCCACAATTATTTCTAAAGTAGTACTGCAAAAACATTTTACAGTGAATTACTTTTGAAAACATATTTTAAACAGAAACACATCGCCATATTTTCTGTGGGTTTGAAAGCTTATGTTAAGTTTCCAAATAAGTCAATTCTATAAAGATAACATCTTTTTTTTTAAAAAAAAAATATTGGAAGCTAATACTGTACATAACAAATAAGCCTTAATTAAAATTTAAATTGAAATCTGTATTGGCTAATCACTCCTGAACGGGAGATATTTTAAGGCAAGGTTTTCAAAGGCTCTCTGGTCAAATGTTTAGGTCCTTAATCCCTGTAATTAGGGTAAAAATATCAAAGCCTTCTGTTCCCCAAAGTATAAGCAGAATTTACTGAAGCGCTTGCAACTGTGACATTTACAGCTGAATTTCTACACGAGCTCAGCACCCAGACTGAAGTCCTCTGGGAATCTGGAGGTGTTTTGACAAGCAGTATCTGAGCACAGGTAGAATCTTTGCTGGTTTTCAATCTGGCTCCAGCTGTGGATGAAGGACTTTGCTGAAAAGCTGTCCTGTAACCATCAGCATCACAGTTTCTTTTCCTTGGCATGGCTGTTCTGAGGGATGCTGGAGCACACAAAATGCTTGCATTAAAATAAAAATCCTCTTTTTTTTTGTTTCATTCACCCAAAGGTAATTTTCTGATTACCTTGTTATATATCTGACAACTCTTCTACGCGCAGAGCCACTCGGCTCACTTAGGCCACACGTGAAAATCAGCCTCAGAAGAAGAGGGAATGACAATCATCCCAAGAGATCCGTGCACCATCAGCTTTGCTGACCCATTAGCCTGTTCATTACTGACAGAGGTAAACAGCTGCAAGAATACCACCAATGAGACCTGAGGCAGTCAGAAATCCCTGCCTAAGGTGATCTGAGATATCACCCTATACTTTTAACCCATTATGAAGAATCAATAAAAGCCAAAGTCAGCAAAGTGAATACATATCATATTTAAATCTAATTAAAGGTTATTTTTGAACAGATTTCTAGTACTCTTCAGCAGGGATAATTTCATCTTGCAGTCATGATCTCCCTGCACAGATTCAACACTACTGAAAGCATGCAGCTGCCTTCCTAAATAGTCTCTAAGAGATAACGACTCTTTTTATTGCGTTTTTATTGTGGTTTGATTCATATTTCATAACAAAGTAACTTTTAAAGTTCCCCCAACACAGCATTACTTCTATTCAAAAAAACATGTACGGTCTTTAAAAAAAAATAAATAAAAGATTAAAAAACCCAACCTTTTCATAAGCCAACATTTATATTTCCAATCTGAAAAAAAGCTACTGCAATGAAGTGGTTTATGTAAATATATTAAAGGAAAAAAAAAAAGCTGTCAAAACCTGCATGAGTTGTTTAAGCACTAGGACT